>OMNV01003921.1:2429-15683 GCA_900303265.1 Brotula barbata
GGGACGGACGCAACAAAACAAAAAGATAGAACACTCAGAACCACCGCAGATACCTGAGTTCACTCTCGGACCTGGTCGTCCACTTCTATGGACGCAATTGTGTCCGCAGATGGGGACCGTATTAGCCAAGTGCACTCCTCGCTAGTGATGAGGACTTCAAGTACACAGCGAAGATCCCAGTGACTGCAAATGGAAACTAATCCTTGTAGTAGACTCAGATACATGTATCCATCTCTATGGCCATTGTCAAAGAAACAAATAACAAATTGTCCTCCCAAAGTGCAGAGAGCAGAAAATATTATAAAATATAACGTCCCCTGTATAGCAGCTATGCTAGCAGAGGGTGAATTAATGCTACATAAAGCCAGGTTAGGTTCAAATTAGTGTAGACTGATTGCACCGGCTGAAAAGTGAGCGTGATGAGTCCACAAACATACAGTGACTTAGACCAAATTCTCTCCAAACGCAACAAAAATTTGTATCATGGAAGAAAAAAAAGCTTTAATCCAAACAGAGACCTTAGCTCTGAAGACAACTGTCCAAGACTTGGACAGCTGTTGATCCATCCATTGTCCACCCATTTTCACCCCTTTTCTGAGTTCAAGTCACAGATGCAGAATGTTTAGCCAAGTAGTCCAGATGTGTCCATCCTGTCTCTGTCCATGGTCTCCAGCTCATCCTGGGTGATCCAAAGACATTCCTAGGTCAGATTGAATATAGAGTCAACCCCTGCAGCATATTCAGGGCCTGCTTATCATTTTTTACTCCTGTCCGAGTTGTATCCAACTTGAAGCATGGTCACTCGCACGCGCTAGTACTAGCTAGCGAGCTAACATTAGCTATTTCCCCTAATTTTATAAGAAAATAAATAACATAGTGTGTGAGTGTAAAGGACTTGGGCTAATGCTCCCCAGCTAGCCTCTTTTTCTCTGCACATTCTGTGTGTCGCATGTTGACGATGTAAATTGGTCATTCTTCGTCCTTAGCGGTATCTGTTGTCATCACATGGAACAGGAAATGAGCTTGGTTTCATCAGCCTTAGGGACTGGCGAGTGATTTTTAGCGACGTCGAGCTGTTGGTTTTTACTCTCGCACACAACCAGTCTGGACGATTCCTCAGAAATTCATGTTTTGGGTTTATTATATGGCCTATGTAGACTCGGGGTCAAGTCTTTGACCAGCAGGTCTGCAAGTGGCTCGGATTTGCATCCTCCTACGTCTCCTCCGCTTGAAGGCAGTCAGCTGTGGATGATGGCGCCCGACTAAAACTTTAAAGGAAGTGAAAGTGCTGAAGAGTAATTAGTGGATCTCATTTGCCAGAGGGGGGAAGGGGGGCCGAGCCGCCGAGCTGGTGGGAGTCTGCCTGCCCGACAGCACAGCGAGGTCCAGCGCCCAGCCGTCATTAGGACTTTAAATCTTTAAACAGTCGATTGGAGATGAGGGGTCGGGGATGCACAGCTCCCTGCAGAGACTCATTTCACACTGTGCCCCATTTCTAGGGGGGGTTTGCGAATTCAGCAGCAGCCCGGGTGAGATGGGAGGCTGGAGGGCACTTAGAACAGAACTCAGAACACAAAGCACGGCCGAGCCGAGCAGGGGAAAGAGGAGAGAACGGAGGCACGGGAAGCCTCTCGTGTACTCAGACGGAGTCGCCTCATGTGGTTTCCTATTTTTAGCTCTGTGCCACTCCTTTATTATCGTTATGTCGACATCAGATTTGTAAAAGAGTTTCCGTCTAAATTGGTTGCACAGCATTGTTGTTGACGTGGAATCTATTTTCTTAAATAATATATCACAACCATTTTATTCTATTGAATTTTTTTAATGTACAGTGAAGCTATGAGTTTGACAAATGACATTCCTACTATTAATAACAACAATAATTACATGATATTAATCTCCTGACAGATCCGTATGAGTATTTGGATCCGCGGCACTTGTCTGTTGTCATTGTGAAGATGAGGAGGAGATTAGATTATCGCTTTAAGAAATGGGCAAACATTTGTGCAATTGAGAACCACCTTGTGTTGTATGATGTTTTAAAAAAAAAAAGCCTTTTGTCTGCATCTGGTCTATAAAAACAAAATGTACGGTTGGTTTAGAGTTCATTGAACCAAAGAAAAGGATCATGACTAAAACCTGGATGTGTTTTTATGGAATAGAAGATGAGGGCATTTATATTCATGACTGAACTGAGCTGATCCAGCGTCCATCCAAACCCGGGTTGACCAGACGGACACTTTTCCATGCCGATGCCTTTTATTTGTTTCCGTGTCCTCTCTTGGCTCCGTCTCCAGACACACCAGAGTCTCACCAGAAGCCATTTATTTAAATCACGCTGACTTCCATGACATATCCAGCTCATTTGCAACTTTGGAGGCCTTTTTTTTCCTTCCCTGCTTATCCACCTCCACGAGCACACATTAGCATTTACGGCACAGCGGGCCGAGTTATGACCTTGGGTTAACATCTGTTTGGAAAATAAATGTATTATTTTTAATAAGTTAGGCATTATGTGTTAATGCGTTCGTGCGCCGACGTCCCTGTGGCTGTAATTGTTGTGATTAATTAGGTTTCTGATTTCTTTTTTTTCCACTGTGAAATTGAAAAATGAGCGGTTTTTAAAAGCACTGACAGTTTGACAGCTTAAATAAATGTAATTGTATTGGTAAATTGTTTTATCGTGGTTCTATTATTTTTCATGAAGCTAATGCCAGCTTGTGTTTTGACCTATGATATTCTAAAATTGAGAATATATTTTTAATTCAGTTTGGCCTGTCCAGCAAAATATGTCTGTAATTACTTATAATCAGAAAAACCTGGACTGGGCCATGAAATTAATTTTTTTAAATGAGTTTTTTCCCCTCTTGTTGGGTTTTATATTTTATTGGATCCTTAACAAAACTGCTAATACACAGAGTATTAGTTTCATGTTTTCTACTCTAATCTAATCCTGAACCTAACAATTTTTTGAAAACAAAATAAGTTTGACATTTTTTCCCATTTTCTCTCCCGTGCAGCCTCCTACCTCTACCCCAGCTTCCAAGGACTCATGTCGGACAACGACACGGTGCGTCTGGGCCTGGACTTCCAGAGGATGCTGAGGATCAACCATATGCTATACATCGCTGCCCGGTGAGTAAAGACCTGATACTTTATCAATAAACACCATCTGATGCAGCTGTTCGTGGTTTGGTAAGGGTCAGAGTCTTAATAGTGATAAATGACACTGATGGATCAACGTTTTTGTGCCAGTATATTAGTGTGAGTACACATTCTGTATTCCAACAAATGCCGCAACTCAACCTTGTTTTGACCTGATTAATCAAATGTGTCTTGATTAATGATAAATTTTGGAGCCCATAAAATGTAAGAAAAAGTCAATGACAATAACAAACGTCTTGCCCGTCAGCAGCCAAAATCCATCAAAGTTTCAAATTTATGATACAAAACAAAGATTGACAAGAAAACAGAGGTCATGTTGAAGCTCTAACCAACAAATATGTGATCTTTTTGATTGCATAATTTACTTAAAAAATCAAATAATTATCAAAATTTGATTGATAAATCAGAGAGAGAAAGTATACAGTGTCATCGGCGTATGGGCATAGTCTCCATGGGGAACAGCCTCCCCCGTTGCAGCTAATATGAATGAGCGCCAAATACAAAATTGTTGTAAGCAAAAATGTACACAAGATGAATTGTACCATGTCAAATAAAACGTTTGTGGAAAGTCTCCCTCCAAAGGATTTAGATTTAAGGCAACGTAAACACAGATTTGAGCTACAGAATATAGAGGCAGGCACCTGTGATGAAATGTTGACTGAACACATAAACAGCGTCCCACAGATGTCCGCTGGAATCAACAGTGAAAAATGCAGCGAGGAATTCACTTAAACATCCCAGTTATCGTTTTACTTTCTCACCAAAATATTGATGTCGCACTGTGCTGATACCACATTTCCATCGCCTGCGATCTTAGCATTCGTAGCTGTGAGGACTATTTTGGGTAAACAAGTCTAGCTGTGAGTGGAGTGTGTTGGATTTCCTGCTCTGCTCCGTGCTGCCCATTAACTCAGCAGAATGACCCTCTGTCCCCGCAGGAAGCATTGGTTTCATCTTATCTCATATGTATGCAGTCAGTCGCTTGTTTATCTGCTTATTTATTTAACCTTAATTTAGCGACTAAAGTCAATCATAACTTATTAACATTGATGACAAACGGGAGATTGATGAGGAATTCAGAGGGTGAGAGCCAAAAAGTTCCAAAAGCTGCCAGGAGACACTGTTGTCAGGGACGGCTGTAACGGAATAGCGAACGCACGAGGTGGAATGCGGGAAAGATGTTTGAACGATTAGACCCCTTAGACCCACGTCAGGTCTAAGCAGAAATGAAAACGTAACACATCACCTAGGACCTATTAGGATTTGGACTTTGTAGCTTTGGTTAATTTCTCTCTTCTCGTCTCTCTTATAGTATGACACTGACTCCAGTGCTCAATATTTTCATATGCTACAAATCAAATACTTCAGTAAGAGTCTGGAGAAGAATTGAAGTGATCCTCCCAGACCATCGTTACGGTCCTGGATTGACCCCTGAAAACTAACTGGACGAGTGAATGAGTACATTTGTTCTGGCAGCAAGCGCGTCGACATATCATTCAAAGAAAAGTCCCGCAAGTTGGATCGATATAAAGATCTGGGAGCTTTCGTCCCTCAGCACAGAGGACGAAATAATTTGTCAAATCAAAGGAACGGTCAAAAATTCCATTTCTTACGGCCGAGTAACGGCGACGAAAAGCAGCGTACTTTTATTGGAGGGAGAACGCCGACCGCTCTGCGTGTTCGGGAGGCGGCGGCGGCGGCGGCGGCGGCGGTTCCCGCGGACACTCCCGCTTTGTTCTGGCGTAGCTACATGTGTGGAAGGGAGATTTTTAATCAGGTTTGGCAGCGGCGCCGCATTTTTCCCGAGCATCTCTCAGTCTAATTGCACGCTGCTTCTCTCTCTCTCAATCAAGATGTGGTAGGTTAATCATCTAAAAAGTGTGAGCCAGCACCTCAGCTGCCTGCTTTAATTGTGCACAATAAAAAATACAGTTTTGGCTCCGTTCCAGCGCGCGGTGCTGTCACTGCCAAGAAGCCTGTCCAAAAGGTTTGGAGGTTCTTAATGCACCTAAATCGACTTAATATTTTCCACAGCTGCGTACAACAGAGTGCACGGCTCACTTGACAAAGTGATTCATAGGAGTTTTGTCAATAGTTGTAAAACTCTTGTGTGTTCTTTCCTCCTCTGCACTAAAAGGTTTGAAAACCCATTAAACTTTCCTCTTGTAATCCACCTCTCACCTCTCGCTGTGCTGCAGAGCAGCTCCGAGCAAACGCATTCAGCAAAATGAGAAGTGTTGCATTGAGATAGTGCATTCATAAGTTTCACAGATTAGAGTTCAGGTTACTAATGGTGTCGACTTTCTGCCTCTTGTAGGGACCACGTGTTCGCCATCAATCTCGCCACTTCTTCGGAGCAGATAATCCCTCAGCAGGTAAGCAAATCTGTCGCAAACCATGATTCAGATCCTCGCACGTTGGCGGCTGCCCTGTCGGCGTGTCCGAGACCGAGGCGTGACCTTTTTGTTCCATCTGTTCTCCGGGAACGAGGGACAGTAACTCTTTCGGTGGCGTCCAAAATGTAATCCGTGCGATGCTTTGTTTTGCACTTTACAACAGATTCCGGTTTCTGGATTCCCTCTGTGGGTTTTGTGCGTTGTTCTTTACGATACGTAACACTGCCCCCCAGTGGACACGTGGACTTTGGGTAGATCAATAAAATCATTCGCCAAAGGAACGTGCACGCCATGAAATCCACATTTTGATGACATGAACGATGAAGAGTAAAAAGTACGTCTATATGCGTGAGATTGTGTAGGTAACGTACGTGGTAGCTACAGTCTGGTAGAAAAATGTTGTTGCTTTTGACGCACCTGGGATCAATTGCGCCCGTCGCAGTTTCTCTCCACGCCGTGCGGTCCCGTATCCAAACACCACGTTCGGCTTGTCAACAGGGAGATTCAGGATCGTATTTTTCGAGCGCACCTCGACGTGTACATTGTGGTTTTAGACCTAAGAAGTCATCAAAGTCGTATTTTTTTTCTTGTAACGTTTCTATCTCATTTTGTCAGCGGCACCTTCCCGTCTTTCCGGCGGAGGATTAAGCCGCGTCTCTCCAGACGCACATCCAGCAGAAGCGCAGCAGAGCTCTCGTCGCTGTTGAAGTGGCACGCTCGCTCCTATCTGAATCTCATTTGTCAAACATGATTGCTCTTAAATAAGAGCCCTCCAAGGCTGGGGCCCGTGTTTGGTTGTGTTTAGATAAGCTTCAAACACGGATATTCATTCTGATAAGGCTGCCGCTCCATGTCAAGGAGGTCAAACTATCGATTCTGGGTGTTGACGCCGGCACAAAGAAATGAGATCATCTGAGCGGCGCCCGGTGTTTTTCACATATTTTCGTCATAACTGAAATATTGAATGTTAGTCACTCAGCCAGACCTCTCCAACTACAATGTGACAGCAGGAATCGAGCGGAAAACTATTAAAAGTCCCCCCGTACACCGCCGTCACATCCTGCCTGCTGTCCCCGTGATTCATCTGAGCACGATCGTTAGCGCGTGACTGAGTCATATCTCCAGAAAATGCTTTCTCCTCTTCATCGTGGATCCATTCCTTTACTCGGGCTCATTTTAGAGGCGCTCGCTACTTTTCACGCCCGGCCTCATTCACATTCCCCCCTTCGCTGATCTCCCCGGGCCTGGACCACCATAAGTAATTATTAGTAAACCAAATCGAGCGTGGAGGAGGGAGAGCCGATTTCCATAATGCTGACTCTCACTGAATCGTGTCAGATCTTCGTAAAGTCGCGCCGGAGATGTTCCTGGCACGGACCTGGAGGGAAGAGCGCCGCGTGTAAAATCGGATGACAAAGCGCGTGTCATGCGGGGGCTCCCGACGCGATCGCTACCTTCTGCCGCCGCACCGTCGACATCAGCGTTTTCCACCCATCCGTGTTTCTGTCTCTGCTTCGCCTCTGTTGGAAGCAGGTCACAGCTTCGAGCGGATCGTCGACGCACGAAGCCACGTGTTCGTGACGTACGAACGCCACGCGGTTTACCTAACGCTGCACCCCCCTCCGTCCCCCCCCCAAAAAAAGAAATATCTGCTTTGGCACCGATAATGAATTGAGCATCTGCAGCCCGGATGCTGCCGTGTTTCCTGTTTAATTGCTGTGTAAATGACGATAACATTTCAATAATTCCCCTTCCCTAAACATAATAGACCGTTCTGATGGGGGACATTGTAACTGAAGCGCACAGCCGTGACTAATGGCATTAGCGATAGCTCTGTCCCTTTTAGGAAGCCAAGGCGGTGAGTCAGCCTGCATAAATCCAGGACCCGGCGTGCAGACATTATTCACGTTATTGGTTAGACCTGTGGAAATGAGGACAGAGGGGTCTGTGTTGACACCATCAACACCGCCGGCTGGGTGGACGTTTGAAGGCTTCTGGTTTCAACACTCCAGCCCGCTACGTGGCAGATCGAAACCCTTTGATAGATGGGGGGTGGCGTGGCTGAGGGGGTAGGGGTGAACGCCTAGTGATCGAATTGTCGCCTGTTCGATCCCCCGATCCTCCTCCGTGTCCTTGAGGGAGACCCTGACCCCGAATTGCTCCCGACAAGCAAGTAGAGCCTTACCTCAGCTCTCAGTGAGAGACGTCCAGGGTTCAACATTTTTGGCTCTTGTGCTTTCACTTAACTATTTTTAAGTGTTTGATTTGTAAGCTATTGATTTGATAACTTCCCTTGTCATCTTAATCTGATCTACGATGATGTTGAAGGTAAATGGACTGCATTTCTGTAGTGCTTTCCACTCAAAGTGCTTCACAGGTCTCCCATTCATACACACATTCACACACCGACAGCCGAGGTAACCACGGAAGGCCCACGGGGTCAGGGTCCTGCTCAGGGACCTTCGACGTGGAGGAGCAGGGGATCGAACCCTTCGATCGTTGGGCGATCACCCTTCCCCCCTGAGCCACACCGCCCCCTGATGATGAATGAAGTAGTTTTAGTGGAAGTGGATTTTATCGATGTGAAGCGATGATTGATTTTGTTTCCCGAAGAAGTTTGATTAGGGTTTGGAACATCGGCTCTCAAAACATTATAGACACTATGGACCGGACAGTCAGTGGTCTCAGATCTCAGGTTCAGACTTGGATCCAAATGTCATGCCCGGGTCACACCTGGTTCCTGATTTGACACTCTGTTCGCCTCCGATTGGTCGTACTCTTTGACACCGCACTCCTGTCTCATCCGGATGAGAGACAATGCGGACAAAAGCCTGAATGACTTGGAGTGAGTAGCGTGCGCTCTCCACATTTCCCAGCATCCTCGGCGGCATTATTGATGAACTCTGAGAAATTCCAGCCCAGTAAATTATCCGGTAGAGTTGGCAGCGGATGGGAGCCGGCGGGCAGAGCAGTAAACCTTCAAACAGCAGAGCTCGTTAACACGTTGATGGACGGTCCACTCGCACGCCTCTAATGAAGAGTGTGTGTGTGTCAGAGGCCGTGAGGTCAGGCTGTGAGGTTAATTGAGTCTAATTAGCTCATCTGCATATAGACTCTGCATCATTTCCGATTAGTTTAGTTTCGGCGCCGTCCTGACTCATCCCTCAGACCGGGCGTCGCGGCGGCGTTTAGCTGCCCGCTGACGCCCAACGCGGCGCCCCCCGCAGCCGCTCCTCGCCTCTGTTTGTTTGTTTTTCTCCCCTCTGTTTATTGAAGTTAATGAGGTTTTCATCACAGCTGTCTGTTAATGGCTCTTGAAGGAGCCGAGCAGCAGAGGCTGCGATGGAGGAACAGCTTTTCTCTCAGCTGACACTTGGCTGTCTGTTCATTTCTTAGAAACTCACTTGGAAGACGAAGGACGTGGAGAAGTGCACCGTGAGAGGCAAAAACAGCGTGAGTATGAAATCACAGCTCGCTCGCTCTCTCTCTCTCTCTCTCTCTCTCCCTCCCTCTCTCTCTCTCTCTCTCCCTCTCCCTCTGAATTTGTCTCTCTCCCACTTTCTCTCTCTGTGTCTCTGTATTTCTCTCTCCTCTCTCCCCTTGTCTCTATTGATTTTATCTTTCTCTCTTTGCCTCTCTCTCTCTCTCTCTCTCTTTTTCTTGATATTCCCTCTCTTTTTGTCCCCCCTCTCTCACGGCCCTGGTTTCTCTGGTTGCGTTGGTGCTTTCTTAGAATTAAGAGGTTTCGTTGTAACGTCTTTGTCCCCTGAGCTGAGCAGAGACTTGGGTGGTCTGGGAAACACTGTGAGACACAGTCAGACTGTCCGTGTGTGTGTGTGTGTGTGTGTCCCTCGTGTTCAGTAACACCATGCTTCCATCTTTCAGGATGAATGTTACAACTATATCAAGGTGTTGGTGCCACGGAACGATGAGACGCTTTTCGCCTGCGGCACAAACGCCTTCAACCCAACGTGCCGCAACTATAAGGTACAAATCTGAAGCCCGTTACAGACACGATCACCTAAGCTGACAAAATAAACCAAAATCACCTTTACTTTAGGTCAACATGGAGATTTTAAGTCGGGTTGTAAGTCGAGTGATTCACGCTGGTTTTGACATCACTATAACAGCAAAACATAAACAAGTCACTTCAGGTGTATTTATAGCCCAAAAGCATCAAACCCCTCAAAGGAGACACACAGACAGCGAGTGAACACTCCTCATCCTCACTAGTGCACTTTGGCCTTTCTCTCTCTGCAGCATCAACAAGGTCTCTATCCGTTTGTTTGCATCTGGAAATAAATCGTACTCTTTATTCTGTACATTTCATCTATGAAGAGAGAGAACACAACACGGAGAACTGAATCAAACACAGAACATTCATCAACAGGTCTGTTATGGTGACCCCCAGACTGCAGCGTGGCTTTTGCCTTATTTTTTTTTTGCTCCGTGTGGCCAAGTGATTTCAAATAAGTGGTGTAAAGTAACAAAGTAAAAGTACTTAGTGTACGTCGTGTCTGAGGTAAAATCTTTAGTTACACTCCACCAAACTTCCCACCAAAGTCCCAACAGGTTTGTGACTGGTTCTAAAATGAATTCTAAAATTGCAGTACGGCCAGGAAACGCCATGCAGTAAATGTCCAAATGAATGCAAATCAACCCAAACTTTGCAGTTTGTGCGACGGTTCGATATTTTGCAAAATCCATGCCAAAGTGTGATGTTTGGTCAAAATCTGTAGTCTGATCTGGTTTTCTTTTGGTTTGACTCCTTCCTGTTTGTTACTGTAAATAAATGTGACGTTCAAACCGAACTCTCCATAGAGGACTCTTGACGGTCCAACTCGTTGAACGTGACCTCCAAAGTTTAAATCAACGTTTGAAAACTGAAGATCCGCTCCATATTGATCCTTAAAAGATGTGGAGTGTTGGACAGGGTTATCATTTAGATCATCTCAACGCCAGCACAACACCGAGAGGAACACAAAACCTTTGACACTGAGTACTAACATACAGCTGTTATACAAAAATACTTGTAATACTTCAGTAAAATGAGCACCAGCTGAATGACTTTTACTCCAGTTTGTTTTCCGATGGCTCAGTTTTACTCGGAACGAAGTCATTTTTAAATGGCATATCGGTTACTCGAGTAAAACTTTACCGTCACTGCGATAACTTGTTGCCGCAACACAAATGATGCTGACCGAGAAAATAACAGAACTTCGACCACGACCACGCCGTCAGGAAACAATGAAGTGCAGGGAGGGAACGTGGAGAGGAAGAGGAGGATGGAGGGCGAGGTGAAGAGCCTCAGTGCCTGCCAGGAAATGTTGCTCTCAGTGGCTCGTCTTCGTTCTTAACCTCCGGTGAGAGATGAAGGCAGAGATCGTGAGCCAGAATAAACTAAGTGAAACCATTCAGGCGTTTCACACGGCACGTCAGCGTGCACTCCGTCCTCCGCGGCGATTTATGGACGTACATGCACAGAATCAATAGGAGTCGGCCGCTCCCACAGTATTCGTTTACACACTTTATGTTTGGTGTAATTGCAGTATGACGTGAGTCTGCACACGCAGAGGCCGCAAACTGATCGAGACGTTTACAGGCCGGAAGAAATCCATTCACAGCCACGTGAAGGTTCTGGGACTCGGAGGGAACATACTTCAATTTGTGCCGATTTCAGCGACTCCATGTTTGGAAAAATTCGGTTTACAAGCAGTAAAATCCAAGTTTTACCCTCTTAAACCACCGTCCTCATAAACTTACAATTTAAATTCTACTTTTGGAAATGAAGTTGCTCAATAATCCCTCACGGTGCTACAATCAGTCAGTTAGCTCAATTTTCTTATCAACTGTGTCAATCATTCAGGTTTTTACATGTAGAAGTACAAGTTCTTGCTTCATGTCTTTTAAAATCTTTTGAAATATAACCAATATATCAGGATGCATTCTGGGTAAATCTGCATAAAATGACACCCAGTACATCCTGAGCAAAGAGAATTTTAAATAAAATGAAAAAGGCACAGCTTTCATGTCCTTCATGTCTGAAGTCTTCAGAGACGCAGATGAATTTTGAAAATTTTTACTTAAAAAGAAAAACAAGGCACCTTTTCTGCATGGCAAACTCGTTTATGAATGGATTATTGATGGGAAAAGATCCCTCAAATGTATCCAAAATCTGTTAAATAAACTTGAATAGTTGACCTTGGGCTTCATTCCCAGAGTTCATGTAAACGTCCTGAAAGACAAAGGCAGAAATCTGGTTTTCATCATAGGACGACAGGACAGTTCAGTGGTCAGGGGTCTGACCTGAGTGGTGACATCACAGCTCAGCACTGTGATCCACAGCAGGCCATCAGAGGAGGAAGAGGAGGAGGAGGAGGAGGAGTAGCCGTAAATCCAACAGGACAGGAGAAACCCAAACCCAAGGAGCAGCAGGAGGACGGTTCATTTCACCGCTCCGTCTTCCGTATGCGTGCGATGGGACTAACTAAAGGGTCTGGATCTGCAACACCCAGGGGTCCTGTTCTGGTCTCCAGTTTAGCACCCAGCAGAATGAGGAAGTGTTTAATATGTCTGAGATGGTGAGAAGGTTGACAGAATGAGAGAATTAAGACCACAAATCAGGAGGGAAAGCACAAAGTCCACGTCTCCACACTGAACACCGTCCTCTGTGGATCGGTGTGGGGTGTTTGTGTGTTTGGGACACTGTGGCACATAGTGCTAAAGTTTATGTGACAATTAAATCGTCACATATGCAGCTGACGTAGCCATCGGGCAGGATCAGGTCCAGCTTCCTGTCCCCGAACATGCTGAAGGAGAAACCAAAGAGCCGTTATCTGTTTGTAATTTATTTTATCGCAATTGATTTTTCTCCCTGAAAGGACAGGAAATGTTTGGAAAACTTTGATTCTTTTTCATGCGCCGCCACTCATCGCCGTCTTCTCTATGTCATCAAATTAAACTACAGAGTCCGACGAGATTCAGCCAACCGCAAATCAAAGATGCCAAGTCAGGAAACACATGCGCAACATTTAACAAACGAAAAAGACGATTCCAAGTTCGAAATGGATTTCAGGAACCAGAAGATATTTTTTTTCACGACCGATTTACATGAAGGACGGTGTGGAATCACATAAATCTCAGCGCTCTACGGACGCCTCAGACGCCGTATCGGTAACGATACGCCGATTGGCCGATCAGCAGCGGAGACGTTTAACATATTGGTTACTTATTCCTTCATTTTTACACCTCGCGCTGCTGTGCGACGTCATCACCTGGATATCGACGTGTCGTGTTCACGTTTGTGTGTGACTGGGGCCGTAGTGATGGACATCGACGTGTCAGGGTTTCATCCATCCAGTGCAGCTAAAAAGACGTCGGACTCCCCAAAGTTGGGAACGCCTGAAGAGATTCCTTCATGTGTATCCAAACTGTTCATCTCAGGTCATCTCATTGTTGGCTCATCCCCGACATGAGGCCTTTTTAAAATCCCTCCGCGTTTTCCAGCAGTTTAATGGATTCTCTCCTGTTTCTCAAAGCATCGTATCCGATTTAAAGTCTTTTACCAAATGGGAATCCTGCGTGTCCACCTACAGATGTGGAAACTTCATCGTCTGGCCGTCACAGACTCCCTGTGCTCGAGATGCACTGATTTACAGTTAAAGCAGAACACATTCACACATTCCTCTCCTAT
>OMNV01003921.1:15741-29053 GCA_900303265.1 Brotula barbata
CAAGAGACGCCTGTCAAGACAGCTGGGGGAAGCAGGAGGAAGAGTAAATCATGAAGGAATCTGTCTGTGGGAGCCACTGAAACGCTGTGGAGGACCAGGGGGACTGAGTGTGTGTGTGTGTGTGTGAGAATGTCCTGCCACGAATATCCAGCTTGACTGACCACACTGCACACACACTCACACACACACACACACACACACACACACAGCTGGGCCGGACACAACAGAGACTGAGCTCACCATGAAAACAAAACCTCCACGCATCAAATCCATCTGTCTTCATACGTCCACAGGGTGTCCAACGTCTCCTAATTAATCCTCACACCGGCTCTGATTGGACGACGGAGGAATCGTCCCAAATTGAATAATGTCACCGAGCAACCAGGAAGTCTCGTTTGTCTTTAATTCGGAGAGCGACACGAGATCTCGTTAGATCTTTGTCTGTTACGCCCCAAAGCTATGGAAGACACCAAAGACATCAGGGACACGAGCTCGTTCAAAACTCGACAAAGAAAACTTAAAACACTTCTCTGTACTTCCAGGCCTTCAACCAGCTACGCCTGGAATTCCTGCTCGCACTAATGAACGAGTGCGCCTCTTAAAAATGTTTTCAGATTTTATGCATCATATTTACTGTCTGTATTCTGTCTTTTAATCTTAGTTATTCTGTATTCACTTTAATTTTATTTTAATTTTGAATGTCATCAAGTAGGTTTATTTTCCATTTTCTGGTAATGTTCTTAACGTGTTTTCATCTTAATTTCTGTTCTACATGAAGCATGTAAAGACCTTGTTGTAAGCTTGTACCACTAATCCATCATATTAAAGCACAAATGCCAAAAAATAACGCAAAAAAAAAAAATTAGCAAATCTTTGAGAACGGAAAAATACCTATTCAAATATCAGTATCATCAAGGAAAAAAAAACAAACGGCGCTGGTTTGACTTTGGTATTTCGTGGCTTTTTCCTTGTACTCCGTCTTTTTCCCAGGACCTCTCCGTGTCCCGGTCACCTTGCAGGGGTGCGTTTATGAAACTTTGAGGCTTTTTGGTTTGTTGCAGAAAGACAATCAGCCTCTTGTGATTCTCCTCAGTGTTGCCAAACACTTAATTCTTGCCATTTTGTTGGCATTTGTCAGCAAAGAGAGCCAGATGCCAAATGTCACGATAAAATTGAAAGCTGCTGTTTGGTGTTTGTCTCCCGATGATGTAAATTCATGAATTTAGGACGGGAATCTGTGAGTGGGGGCCCTGTTGTCTTGTTTTGTTATTGTGTTACTTTACGATTGCTATGGTTAGGGATCGTTGGGGCTAATTCATAAAACATCGTTCCAGATTTATAGTGTCAGTCAGAGCGGACAGTGTCACGCAACCCTGTTCCTTCATTCATAAAGATCCGGTATGGACTCGTTTAGCGGTGGCGTTGAAAGAAGGACGCTGTTCCTAAAGTACAAACGGGCCAAACAGCCATCCCGACCCGTTTGAGGTTCATACCTGGTTTGTCTAAGTGGTCTCAGTCATCCTGCGGGTATGCGAAGAGGATAATCGAACTCAGATCTCGTTGAAAGGACCGCAATTCTTTCTGGTTTGTTTCGTGGTTGGATTGATTCATGCGACGTGAAAACAGGGAGACTCCACTCTTTGTGTTCTGTTTTATGCGTAATGAACCTTGAGACGTGACAAGCCGGAGCTCTCAGGACCTGGACTGTGTTTGGTCCATCTGTCCGTTGTGCCTTCCCCAATTTGATTGTTGTCCATTTAGCTTGATGACAAGAAGAAGCTGCCCAAAGTTGAACTCATTAAATCGTCTGATGACAACCAGAGGGGCCGTGGTCAGTAGGCTTTGGTTTTAAAGTTTAGTGAAGGGGCACCCGGAGGCTCAGTGGTTTAAGTGGTTTAAGGCCTGTGCCCTCTGCTGCGTGTCATCCCCTCTCTCTCTGGCCTGTCCTTCCTGTCTGTCTCTCTACTGTAACTATCACAATAAAGCAGAAAAAGCCACAAAAAAAAAGAATTCTAGTAAAAAGGCCAAAACTTTCCAAAGATCACAAATACATAAAAGCATTTACTGGAAATTAATACAAATAATGAAACACATTTTTAAATAAATTCATAATCAATAAGTATCATCAAAATAAAAATAAAAGATTGTTAATCCCCCTTAAGGCAAAAATGTTAAGGGTTGTATAAAAGACTTTGTTTGAAGGATACATTTTCACATTAGTAACACATTAATAACCACAAACCAAATTTGTAGAGAGAAAAAAAACAAAAAAAACAACAACCCTAAATCCCATTTTTGAATATAAGATTCTAAGATTATCCTTATTCCGTGTGCGTTGGGTTTCATTTTATACAAATTTACCCAGAATGCATCCTAATGTAACATTTAAAAATGTAAAAAACTGCATATTTTTGGCTTTGACCTGAGACATCAGTGGATTTTTAATGACAAACTACCTCCATGTCGTAGTCATTTTGAGCTTCACAGTCATTTCTGCATACTTCCTAAAGCTGCAGACGAGTTTGTTTTGGTTTCCATCTTTCCATTTCAATAGTTCACTCTCCTGGTCCTTTCACTTATCATTCACTCCGGTAGAAGACAGCTTCCACTAATAGAAAGTGGAAAGGAAACACGCATTAGTCCTTCAAAGTAAAAAACTTTGTGTGAAGACGCAACAAGTCCGCAAGTGGTTGTAGTGTAAATGTGTTTTTGATAAACTGGTTTTCAGCCACAGCCACACTTTTCATAGAAGCCACTGTTGGAAATAATAAAAAGGATAAATATTACTAGAGTGAAGTTATAAATTTACAAAAATAAAGTTGTAGTATTATGCGAATAAAGACGTGTAATTACTATGAATGAGCTGATGTCACAGTGGTACTCGGGAGAGCTGGTACCATTATTCATGGTATTTCCTTATTAATGGAGCTGATATTTCTTACCCATAATATTTTGACTTTTTCTCATAAATTCACAACAGTCAATTCTTTTAAATTTCCATTATTTTAATATTAAGTTTTTCTTAAATCAGCAGAACTTTTTGGTCATAATTTTGCAATGTTTTTCTCGTAGAAATACAACTTAATTTTCTCTCTTAAATCTTTTTTTTTTTATTCCACATTTATTGGCTTTAGTACTCCGTCGTACAGTTGCAGTACTTTGTGTCCCTTTGGGGTCATTTGTTTATGCTCGGGTTACACCAAAGTTTGATTCCTGCCGTCAAATAAGAACACATTGGTGCATATACAGTAGAAACCACACACACACACACACAGACACACACACTTAGGTTGTTTTATCAGCACTTTACAGCCTTGTTAACAGCAGGTCAGAAAATAGTGAATATCTGCGTCTCACAGATACTTTGTCCTCTCAGCATCGCTCGTCTTTTATGGACCCTCTTCTCCTCGAATACATCAAATAAAATTAATCTTTACGATGCACGCGTGACATTTTTTATCACAGCTTGATAGAACGCGCATCGTCTTTACCCAACGAGGATGCTGGCTGCTTAAAAAGACCTTCGAGGCCGTGGAACAGATGAATTTTTGCTCGGTAGACTGATGACCTGGAGGCTTTACAAGCCCAAACAGGAGCAGCATTATTTTTGGACGTGTGCTTACAGTAATGACCGTCTTTTATGTGCCGTTGTTCCATTGAGTGTGAATTAGCGTGGTGTGTGCCGCCTCATAAAGCAGCTGCCGTGTCCTCTCTAACCCAGATGTCTACGCTGGAGCAGGACGGGGAGGAGGTGGTGGGACAGGCGCGCTGTCCCTTCGAGTCTCGCCAGTCCAACGTCGGCATTTTTGCAGGTGAGCGCCGCAGACTTAAAACTGTCCTAATGTCTTCATTTTCCTTATGCGTCGCTCCTAGAAACCCGAGGAACGGCGAGGATGTCCTGCTCTGATCTGTGAACGTTTTCAGGAGTCTCTAGCGCCTCCTACTGAAAAGCAAAGGCAAAAAACTGGAGAACAGGACCAATTTCCTCCAGGACAATGTGTGGGGTCTTCTCTAACTGATAAAAAGAAGACTGAGACAGCTTGTTTACAGGGCTGTGTTTAAACGTGTCGCTGGTTAACTACGTGTTAACTGATGTTTACATTGGAGGAATCAAAAAAAAACACAAAACGAAAGAAATGTGTTCAGTATTTGAGGATGTGGAGAATCTGAGGCCGGCTGAAGGGGGTTCGATTTTTAGTTCCCTTAGTCATCACAGTGGTGAAGGAAGCTGTGATAGAGGAGGAGGAGGAGGAACACGTGGGAGGAAGGCCTGCACTCATTCCTGGCAGAGTTATTGAAAACGACTCCCTCCTTACATCTGTAGCTTCTTTTTAAAGTGATTCTTGGGCATTAACATCCATGAAAATGTGTGTGTGTGTGTTTTTTGTTTTGTTTTGTTTTTCTCAGGCGGTGATTTCTACTCGGCCACCATGACCGACTTTCTGGCCAGCGATGCAGTGATTTACCGCAGCCTGGGAGAGAGCAGCCCCGTCCTGCGCACGGTCAAGTACGACTCCAAATGGCTACGAGGTGAGTTTCCAGGATGGAGTACGGAGAAAACGTACCATCTCATTATTTCTCTGACGACATCGATCAGGTTTTTGACGCTCATGAAGGTCCTGGAAACGTCGCGGCGTTTGATAAATGTGCCTGAAAGCGTTTTCTGAAATGATCAAATATACCAAAGTTTCTGGGAATGTCATGGAAATTGATGACAATCTGTAGAAGCGGAGAAGGTGAAAGACTTATTTTGTCCAAATCATCTTCGTCATCGATGATGGTGAGATAGTGAGAGATTTCCTGTTCTCTTGCAATTACATTTCTAATCTCCTTAATCTTACTTTGGAAATCTAATTCTTGAGAGACCAAAGCTCGCTGTTCTCTGGACTCTAAAATCCGTCCTGTCATTGGAGATTTTGAGATTATTCCCTTTGATTCACCGTCCGCACTTAAGATCATATAAAAAGTGATTTTTTTTACGATGCCATAGGATTTTTTTTTAGTGGATTATTTTCCTTAGTAGGATAAAACTTCATGATGCTTTGGGAACTTCAATGATTCAGGGGACTTCCAGGTTCCCTGAAATAAAGACCATAAGCCAGACTGTCCACCGAGGGGAAAGAAAGGAGCATAGTTACTGTCCTTACCCAGAGGATGTCCCTTCTGGTGTGAACACCGCCGCCCCCTGGTGACCGTGGCTCCATTAGCTGCATGTTAAGCGGTAATGGAGCCAACTTAAAAGTCTGTCTTCGCGAGGAACGACCAGTCCAGGTGTATCGAGTGTGAATTTATGATACAAATATGTGTCAGGATGATCTTGTTGAATAAGAAAGTTTCAGACAGAGTTTATTATTGATGGTACAGATTGATAAAATTATGCCAGAGATTACTCAGATATAACAAATATAGGAAATGTAATGAAGAGGAGAAGAGTTTGTTTTTAAAAACATGTAGATCACAGTGATGTTTTTACTGTAAAGAATAGTAAAAAATGTATGTATGAGTAATACAAGGTTTTATAGTATTGTCTGCGTTTCCATATCCACATACTCCACATATCTTTGAAATATCATCTATTAATATTTATGCTAATGTTTTAAACATTAATGCAGAATTATAGGCTGAAAATGTTTGTTATACACAGAAAGAAAAATCAGGCTAAGAACCAAATAATGTTTAAAAAAAAGGGGATTTATTTTAAGAATGTATTTTATGGACTTTTGGTTAGTTTTTGTGGAAAAGTCCTGGAATGGTTTTGAATTTAAAGTATTTTCAGCGTAGAGACCCTGATTAACGGCCCCATCTGTGTTGCTTCACTCCCGACTTCACCTTTCTTGGCATCATGAAGGCCTTTTCATCAGCGCTGATCCAGCAGTGCTGTGATATTTTGTTCCGAATGACTTTAATCGCTGTCATTTTTAGCTCGTCCCTCCCCATTTTGCACCCTCATATCGCAATTTTCCCCTTTAGAACACACCGTCCCTCCATTCCTCCCGCACTCATTTTCCAAAGTGAACGTTTGTGTTTTCCGGCTCGTCTCCCCGTCTCTCCACAGTGGACCGTCATTGTGAAAATGAAGCAATGTTTGCCTGTGTGTGTTTGTCACACATCTCCTTATGTCTCCCTTAGAGCCCC
Source organism: Brotula barbata (assembly GCA_900303265.1). Taxonomy (NCBI): domain Eukaryota; kingdom Metazoa; phylum Chordata; class Actinopteri; order Ophidiiformes; family Ophidiidae; genus Brotula; species Brotula barbata. The sequence goes on from OMNV01003921.1 coordinate 21,877, forward strand.
ATTTTCTCCACGCCATCGAGTACGGGAACTATGTGTACTTTTTCTTCAGTGAGATTGCGGTGGAGTACACCACGCTTGGCAAGGTGAGCGACTCATTTCAGTCATTCTGCACGGCACCGGATACACACCAGACTAGTGGTGTGTGACATCAGATCTGTTGCTCCTGAGTGGAATGAAGTAGAACGAAGACGATCGCTTGCCATGCAAAACACAGGCCTACCGGAGTTCTAAGTGCTGTTGAATATTCCATGGCAGCCCCGCTCGAGTGTGTGCCGCTCAACGTGCTTTGTTTTTGAATCAAACCCAAGAGGGAGCCGTTATCTCTAAGCGCTTTACTCGTCTCCTCGTCCTCCTCAGGTGGTTTTCTCCAGAGTGGCTCGCGTCTGCAAGAACGACAACGGAGGTTCTCCGAGGGTTCTCGAGCGCTACTGGACGTCGTTCCTTAAAGCCCGGCTGAACTGCTCCGTCCCCGGAGACTCCTTCTTCTACTTCGACGTTCTTCAGTCGCTCACCAACGTGCTGCAGATCAACCACCGGCCGGCCGTGCTGGGCGTCTTCACCACGCAGGCCAACAGGTACGATGTACGATACAGTCGGGCCGCGATCGTAAGAAGTTCAGGCCAAATTAACGTCAGCGGGTGATGATTCTGGTCCAGGTCCTGGACTTGGCTTGTTTTTTTTTTGGCAGATAAAATCTGATCCTCCCGTTCAGTTCTCCTCTCCGTTTTTCACTGAAGAATCTGCAGTGCCATTTGTTCCCTCGGCCTTGTCTGTCCATGGTTGTCTTCTTCAGACAGCGTAAACACAGTTATTTTGGGCCTACGTGGTTCATCCAAAAGAAATTCTTGCGCCAGAGACGGAACTGTTATTATAAAAAAGTGAAGTTTAGTCGATGTGGATGTTAGGCTTTTAATGTTATTTAACAGTGATGACGCAGTGAATTGTGTGTGTAGCAGAAAATGGATTCATAATAACTCTTGGACAAGTAGAGGGTTGGATTGCGTTTTTAAATTTATTTACAAATATATTTAACTTTTGTCCATTAATGTAAATTTATGGTCAAAAAGAAATTGGACGGAATACAGAAAGAAGATTATATGAACCACAAAATAGGGGAAAAAAATAGTCAATAGATAAAACGATGTGGTGAATTTTAGTCTTCATTCATAATAAATAATAATAACAAGAAGAAGATGCCGGTGTAATGTCCTCTAATTTGTATTATTAAGAAAATATCTGCTGCTTCAGGTTTGAATGACGTGATTCATTCCTCTCTTTTTTCTTTTTTTTTTTCCCTTCTTCAACAGCATCACCGGCTCTGCGGTTTGTGCGTTCTACATGGACGACATTGAGAGGGCCTTCAGTGGGAAATTCAAAGAGCAGAGGAACAGTGAGTCAGCCTGGACGCCCGTGCCTGAGGAGCAGGTCCCAAAACCGAGGTAAGCGCTCTGAAAACAACGCATCAGCCTCCACGAACGCGTTTACCTCCACTGACAAAGGAGTCTGCAGCTGCTGCCGTTATTGTTTATCTCGCACATCTCACAAGAACAAAAGCAACCGTGGCAGACACCTGTTTGCCTGCCTGATCTGCCCGGAAACAAACAGCTGCCTGAGTTGACCTGGATTTGCTCCTCCTCCTCCTCCTTCCTTCTTGTGTCCTGAACAGGCCGGGTTGCTGCGCCGGTGAAGGCTCAGCGCTCTCCTACAAGTCGTCCACGACCTTTCCCGACGAGACCCTGACCTTCATCAAGTCCTACCCGCTCATGGACGAGTCTGTCCCCTCCATCAACGACAGGCCCTACTTCACCCGCACCACCAGCAGGTACCACGCACGGGTTCCCACTTGATTCAGGGTTTAAAATGAAAAAAAAAACTAAAAATTGGAACCCGTGCCTTGGATGCATTATGAAAAAGTAGAAAAGTCTCTGTGGGTACAAGCATAGGGTACATCGCTGCTCCCGCCCCATCCCGACATCACCCAACACTGTCTCCACCCCATCCCAACATCACCCAACACTGTCTCCACCCCATCCCCACATCACCCAACACTGTCCCCACCCCATCCCCACATCACCCAACACTGTCCCCACCCCATCCCGACATCACCCAACACTGTCTCCACCCCATCCCGACATCACCCAACACTGTCTCCACCCCATCCCGACATGTCTTAACACTGCCATCAACACACTCCCTAACTCCACCCCATCTTGTCACACTACAGCTTCAATAGCGTATTTTGTTTTAGAGAATTTTATTCTCTTTAAAACTAACAAAATTTTCTATTGATCGGCAAAATCCAGCTGGTTAGGATCCATAAAATTAATCCCCATCCCCCACTGATCCCCAGTGGGTAAGAGTTGTTCAATTTGTCCCCACCCCCATGCAGCAAACACACAGAACCTTTACAAGCAGGTGAAAACTTTGATCTTTACTCTGCAGCTCCCAGAGATCCAATCGCAAGAGTAAAAAGACAAAAGACAAACTTTCAAATTTAACGTAGTTTCACTGCCAGTCTGCACGTGACAAGAAACGGTAACTCGTAGGATTCCTGAATACTTATGTGATAGAAATCAGCATAAATCACCGTAAATGCGCTCTGAGTAACAGACCTCGCTTTATTCAGCCGCGTATCAGAGTGAGACGCCTCAGAAGACTCTGAATCACTCGGTGGACTCCTCTCCCCCCGTAAATGAACAATGGGTGATATTATTCTGCAAACAACCAAATACCTCCTATTCCGTCAGCGTTTATGTCACGGCACAGTTTATGTTAAGAGCACGGCGAGACATAACGAGCGTCATCGAGTGTTTACGGAGAGAAAAAAATGTTCAAACTGAAAAAGGAGTCTACGAGTCGACAACGGCGCAGGATGAAATCACGGAGCACGAGCGGAGCACTCGGTGATGAATCGTCGGAGAGTTCGGAGAGTCAGATTGAAGAAACGCCGTCAGAATATCAGAGAGGAAATCAAAGCTGCGGACGACCTCGCAGTGGGGCTGTAATTACCAAAGCAGCCTTCAGAAGTCAGAGCCCGCGGTGTTGTTCTGGTTTTTGTTGTTGTTGTTGTTTTGTGCGGCGGCGTGCAGGTACTATTTTTCTACCGTCGTCAACAGCAGCTGCACAAAGCGCCGCGCCTGTTTCCACAGTCGGCGCCGTGATTGGTATCGATGAGAGAGCCGAGGTGGAACGCACGACCGTGTTCCTTATTAAAATCTATCGGTTCCATTCCCGCCGTGAGCGAAGGTCGAACTCAGTCAACATCAAAGACCCAGGCGCAGCACGCCGCACGCCGCACGCCGCGGGCCGCTCCCAGCGCCAGGCTCACCTGAAAGAAGGGAGAGAGTGTGAGAGAGAGTGTGTGTGTGTGTGTGTGTGTGTGTGTTTTGATGTGTGATTTGAGAATATCGGATGATGAGAGCGTGGACGTTGAATCTGTGTCATATTGTACCGAATAAACCACACACACGCGCACACGCACACACGCACACAGACGTCTCCTCCATGCTTCCTGAAGCAGAGCCAGGCTGACAGCCGACCGGGCGCCACGGCGGCTCCACGCTGGGACCGTGTGCTCCGCTTCACATCTGGAGCCAGAACAGCACATCTGCCCGCCCCGTCCCCGGTGACGAGCGGATAAATGAATTCTGACCACATGCACGAGCGCATCACGCAATACTGCCGAGTCACTGCCAGGCGAGCCCGCGTGGGTAAACGCCGCCGTCCACGGAACCGCCTGTGAGGACGCGGAAGACACCAGGACGCAGACGGCGCCGCGATGACCGCAAAGGATACAGGGATTAAAATACGAGTCCAGAAACCAAATAAGTGGGAGGAGCCTAGTTCAAATCCCATTAAAAACTATAATTAGCAAAGTAAATCCAGACGACGGCGTCGTTGAAGAGGAAGCGCCGATCGATTGAACGTCCGTGGGGGTGGACGGATGGACGGGCGGTGGACTGATAGCAGGATGGATGGATTAGGAGACAAAGGCGATGCAGGAAGATAAATGGATCGGCGGGGAAAGTGATGGATTGAAACGTAATGCACTCAACAACCAGCCGAGAGTTTAACCTCCGTTTGTTGTTTTTCAGCCCAAATTCACTTTGACAAAACATCATTCAGCAACAACGAGCTCATTAGGATTATAAACTCGCTCATTTAAGACACTTCGAGTCTTTCAACTCCAATTTTTGCAAAATAAATCCTTTCAATGTTCTTCAAAGTCTCAAAGCGACTGTGAGATTTTGTGAAATAATGCAATTCTAAATATTAAAATACAGTATAAGAGTACACACACATACAATATGTGTGTGTGTGTGCATCTATTTGTGCATCTGTCTGTCCATCTGTGTGTGAGTGTGTGTGTGTGCTTAGCAATTTGTATTGAATGATAGTAAATAATTGATTAATCCGAAGCAAAAGTAATGTTTGATGTTAAAGTCATATTTCTAATCTTTGTAAATTTAATCTTTTTGGTAATTCAGCAGTTTGAATAAGTCACATTTAGATCTTTGTTTTTTGAATTTATATATATTTTTTTAAGTTGTAATGTATTTTGTATGATTGATCGAACAACAGAAATTGGATTTATTATCATATTTATAGCCGTCTTTGCCGTTATCCTTCATAAATGTCATCTCTTCTGTGTCTCCAGGTTCAAGCTGACCCAGATCGCGGTGGACACGGCTGCCGGTCCGTATAAGAACTACACGGTGGTTTTCCTGGGCTCCGATAACGGCCACGTGTTGAAGATCCTGGCCAGCACCCAGGACAGCAACGCCTCCTTCAGCACCCAGCTCCTGGAGGACATCGACGTCTACAACCTTGACAAGTCAGGCGTCGGCCTTTCCTTGATCTGGATGTTTGCATGATTCCACCTCTGTCCGTGTTTTTAGTTTGCATTTTTTTTCCCCTCTCCTGTCTGCTGTCTGTTTCGTACATTTTTCTTTATTTCTTTTCTTTCATTTCTCACCGTCTCAGCTCTTCACTCCTTGGCTCTGCCGTATTGTCACACTTTGCATCATCCTGTACAGCTAGAGGGATGTTTTGTCTTCTTTTGTCTTCTGCACAGATTGAAAATTCTTCTCTGCGCCGGCTCGGATTCACAGCCGGCTCTTTGTATAATTTTCAGACTGTTGGCAGCGTCTGCCGTGTTGATTTGAAAATGAAGCGAGGCTGGAACGGCCCGATCGTGAGCGCCCGTTGTTCTTCTGTGCTCCCCAGGTGCGACGTGCGCGGTGAGGACAGGAGGGTGCTGGGCCTGGAGCTGGACCGGGACCACCACGCTTTGTTCGTGGCCTTTTCCAGCTGCGTGATCCGAGTGCCGCTGAGTCGCTGCTCCGACTACAGCACCTGCAAGAAGTGAGTAGCCTGTAGAGCCGAGCTCCCGTTCGCTCCCGTTCGCTCCCGTTCACCGCTTGGACGCTGAGAAAAACATTCAGCGGACGTCCAACACCGGCTGAGTAGAAAAGTGTGTCCTTAACAAAATGGTCCGATCGCTGTGACAGACAGTAATTGGATTGAAGACCAGGACCACACTCAGGCTGCTTCCCTCAAAGACAGAATCCAGGGATTAGGCTTTCCCGTCCAGAGCACCAAGGTTGAAAAGTGGCTACCTAACCTAAGATAACCGCTATTTCCTCTGTGGCCGCCACTTTCAGACACTCTCTTGATGCTGTTAGAAGCGTCGGACAAAAACCCTGAACCAAGCAGCAGATGTTCCGTATTATCTGCCCGGTCCTCCGCTAGCTGGACCCACTTTCCTTAAAAGCTCTGTGGACTTATTTATGGTGCTGACAGGTGGAGAGAATCAACTGAAGAGGAGAGAAGTGTGGTGCCTTTTCGAGTTTCAGTTGTGAGATGACTCACTTTGACTGTATAACGCGGAGGTTAATATTTTCATATTTCAATACCTTTGCGCTGGGGAATGTCGTAGCAAAGTCAAAGACGAAACAATTCATCATTTAAGTCCGAGTGGACCTGGGTTCATTTTTTTTTTAGATAGGTCTAAACCATAAAAGAAAATGGATGATTGAAGAGATTTGCTTTTTCCCCGAAATAAATACATAACCCAGACATTCCACTGAGTGCAGTTGGGATGCGATAGGGTCGGGGGTAGTTACAGTCTTTCCCTGGAGTGAGTCCCTCCTTGTGGACCAGAAATTAGTCCTCACAGCCTGTGTCTTCGAAAGCAAAGCCGGATATACGCAGAAATTTACACAAAACAAATTTGAAGTCGAGCCACACTGATCAATCTTAACCGTGAAAGTTGCACATTTATTACTGCAGGAATTCTGACTAAAGTTGTATTATATATGATAATCATTTTATTATTCCTTGTGGGAATTTTTAAAAGATAAAATACAATGAATTAGATCACTGGTTATTATGAGTTTTTTTTTGTTTTTTAACAGATTAAACTAGCGTTATTGTTGACGTTAGCTATAGACGTGGTTGCTAAGTGTGTCCTGCGTTCATATGATGTCTCTTAATTGTGATACGCGAAATACACAAAAATCAACGTGGCAGTAATGTCATGAGTTTTGCAGCAGGTTAGTCGAGTGACATCAGCAACGCAGCAACAAAGAAGACCGGAAAAACTACAAAAAGTGTAAAAGATGCATTTGGTGCGTCAGACACGATCTGTGTTTATGTTACGTCTCAGGATGATGACAAATATGACATCATTGCCGTGAAACCGATCTCAGTTGCAACATTTTTGTTTACGGTGATCAGCGAAATCAGACGTGGTTTTTGTTTGAGTTTTGTTGTTGACATTTAATCCCTCTTGCACCCTTTAACTAAGGTATAACGAGGTTATTGACCTTTCAGCTGTCGTGTTGCCCCCTAGTGGATTTAGGGTTTCATTTTCCTGTTAGATTAAAACGTCATTCTGCCTATCTGTGTGCATCTTAGAGCTTCACGTGACTCTACGAATCTGTCTGAGACGCGTCAAGCCAACACCAACTCTCTCCAAAATACTCCCATCTTGCAGAAAAGACCATCATTGAAAACGATTAAACGTTGTGAAATCACTTTGTATCATTTTAAGAGCTTGTTTAGTTCACTGTCCAGCTTTCTAACTTCTCTTTGTGTAAAGTCTTTTGTTTTGTCAGGCAGTGTTTTATTACTCATTCCCCCGTCTTCAGTTTCTATTTTTGGGGCTGAAAGGAAT
>OMNV01003923.1:2410-14419 GCA_900303265.1 Brotula barbata
GTAGGGAAGGATGGATGAGAAAGACACACAAATGTAATTGCGACTGATGTTTCATTTCACATATGGGGCCTGTGCGGTTCCAGCTAGCCGCTGCTGTAATTGTCCCATCTGTATTATATGGTGGAGAATATAAGGCGCTATCACTACACAATGGGCTGATGGATGGCTTATTCTACCGGCCAGCCGGAATTTAAATCTGCCAAACAAACACCAACATTAACAGCAGCGGCGTGCACGAATATGCGATTTGTGCAGATGCACACACATATGCGGACACAATGTCAAAGTTATTTGCACATGAAGACTGCCTGCAGTAAGGACACTGCATGATGGTGTAATGTGTGTGTATACGCCACATAAATATGATGCGCATGCACACATACGCACACACAGGTCATCGCTAGCCACCCAAACAATGGCGGGGTGTAATTTCAGCAGAGTTTCCTATCAGCGTGTTTCAGTGTCTTTACTTTTGGATATTTCCTCCCCCTTTTCCATCTCACTGTCTCTGGCTTCCTCTCGTTCTCTCTCATATGTCTTGAATTTGGCTGGAGAGAAACACAGCAAATGAGGCCATAGATCATAAGCAGACACAGACAGACAGCCTTGAGAGAGAAAGAGAGCGAGAGAGAGACACATAAACAGAGGGAGACAGGGAGAGAATGTCTTCCATCATCTCTTAAAAGTAAATTCTTGTTTGATTTCGGATCGGATCGGTCCACCAGGTAATAGGCAAATTCTAACAAGACCGCAATGTGAAGCTGTCAGATTTGTATCTAGTGGCAGCGACAGAAATCAAACAGAAATCTGACACCATATATCGCTGACAAAACTCTCCTTAACGTCTTCAGAGTGCCTCCAACACAAAAGGAGTATGGGTAATATTACTCACCTACACAGACACAGATGAGGGGAACGTAACAAAGGGCATCGAGGTGCGTCAGGCCGCATTATGCAATTCTAAATTACTCCGAATTTGTCCAAATTACAAGGAAGAAACTGTAGCTTTGCACTTACCAGAAGATACTACTTGGTCAGTGTGTGAGTCTGAGTGTGTGTGTGTGTGCTCTGATGCAGCAGGATGCTTGATGTTTGTGTGTCAATTGATTGGGCTTAGACATCTAATTGAATCTCTAACAGATGAAATAGAGGTAGAACTGGAAGGAAATGAATGAATGAATGGGTCCACACCTCTTCTGATAATTCATATAATTCTAATAATTATATGCATCATAGTAATCTATTTACGAAACGACTTAAATTAATTTGTATTCTTCCTGTGGATCTAAGTCTTTACCCCATCTTCCTCTAAAATTGCAGTTCTTGGTTTACATTAGTCTTTCCACTTTGAATATTTCATCTGCAGTTGTTATCCATCCTATTATTAATAGCGGTCTTGGATCACTCCATCTCCATGTCACCTGCTTCATGGCTGCTACCCATCTTATATCCCATTATATTAATCCCTGAGTGTTCTTTCTCTCTCCACCTTAATGAATAGTGGCTGATTTGCCTCCCCATTCCAAATCTCATCTAAAGACTGAAAATAATGGAACGTTTGACATTGTGATATATTGTAATTTCGTTTTATATTACAATAAAGTATTAAAACATAGTATTTTCATACTGAATCAGGTGCATGGTGGTGTGTTTTATATATCGCCTAGCTGTCACGCAAATGTGGAAATAGTGCTTTTATGATCTTATTTGCTTGTTAACTCATAGTCATACTGCTTTATGAATTTAAAATAACAGTGTTTGGATGACACAAGTAGTGTTAATTCATGTTTTGTTCATTTTTCTCTAAATGCAATAACTGGAGTGCTCCACCTGACCTCTCTCTTAGCCTTGATATACAGCGAAGAAGTAAACACACGTTCTGTAATTTAAAAGTCCATGTCATCTGCCGTGTGGTACTATTATACTGTATCATAGTATCATTATAATTACAGATTATTGTAGCTTCCTTGAAAGTTGCAGTGTAGCGTATAAATAAATCCTCGTATGTCAGCTAAATGAATGCATCGTTATCCTCAGTATCCCAAGCCGAGCATCGCCTCTCTGTGTCAATCTTTACTAATAACTTCAACTTCAAAACTGGACAAACATCAAAAACGCATCTTTTAAAAGAGTGCACAGCAGTCTTCTCTGCGTGACCTCTAAGTGCTGTAAATGCTGAGTGAATTGAATATGAACCCTCACTGATGTGGTGCCAGGGGTAGGGTTTCTCCAGCGTGCAGTAAAGCACAGCACAGTACACTTCTGTACTGTAGCTAAATCAATACGCGGAGGTGAATCATTAGACTATTATGCCACTGTCTGAGCGTCTTGGCGGAGGCAGGGGCAAAGCCATCGGCTGGCAATGGGTCACCTTACGATGCTGTTCTGCACGCGGGGCGGCTTGACCTTGACTTGGCTAGAAAAAGGGCAAAAAAAAAAGAGATCTGGACCAGATCTCAACGCCAAACTAACAGTGAAAGGATCCCACGCTCAATATTCATATCATTCATATCAGTAACTCATCATTATTTTATTTTTTTCGTCTAGGACTTGCTTCTTATACTCTTCACTCTATAGTCAAAATGACATTTGTAATAATGTGATACTGTAAAGTAGATAAGTGAGTAATGTGGTTCAAAGGTACAGAGGAAATCAATGGGTTGGGAGCTCTAATCCACTTAGTCCCTTTCTTCAAAAGGCAATTAGCTGATGTCATACATGGGCACACAAGACATATTTTGGTCTCGGTGACGTCAACAAGCGAGCACGGTGACAGAATGAAAAATCCTCCCTCGCCCGCTCTTTTTATTGAGGCACTTTGAACATCTAACAAGGAAACAACAGAGATGATGGAACTGATTTAGGACCATTATTCATTACTGAGCGCAATACGTACAGTGCTCACAGGACGAAACCAAACGAGCCAGACACAGACTGTGGTATGTGTTGCACGGTGGAAGTGTGTGTGTGTGCCTGCGTGCGTGTTTCAGAGACAGAGCACCATGTATAAATCCAACTCTCGCTAATCGAAAATTCTCTTCTTGTGCTGAATCAGACAGTTTTATGTCTTCAAACTGTCTCTCTCTCCCACCCATGTGTCCGTGTGTGTGTGCGTGTGTGTTCTCATGTGAGTCACCTTAGTGTTACAGACGTGCACTCTATATGCTACAGTCCTATCCCCAGCTTTTAATTATGTGTGTGAGTGAATATGGGGAAAGGTAAATTGCTCTGTCAAGATGGGAAATGGGCTTTTTGATGTTTTAGCTCTCATCGCGTGGCATTTCTATTATTCAACGAGGAGAAAAAGAACGGAGGGATGAAGAGGAGAGGAGGAGGGGAAGGACAAACAGGACATTGGTGTACCTGCCTTCACAAAGTTGTCATTAGCGTGCATATGTGGCAAGCTGTTGTGTCCTTTAATGGTCCAGTTACCCATCAAAACATTTTTGCTGACGATGAGATTACAGAGATCTCTAATTCAATTTATACGGGTATGTATCAATTTACAAAGATCATCAACAACGTTTCTACTCTTCAGTATTCCAAAACACATTTCAGTAATTCTATCTCTCGTAAGTAAGAATCTCTGTGATTCAATGTTAACATGCAACATTGTTGATATCCTAAAATCTATTTTTACTTTACTTTAATCTACTTTAAGTGCAGAGATATGTTATTGGAGTTTTACTGAAATTTAAAAAATAACATTATTGATCACAAAAATGCAATTGTTAGTGCCAGAGTTAACAACCTGCCAAATCTTCAGAAAAAAAACGGAGTTTTAACGCTTATTCTCGCTAATCCAACGTCTTTGCATGTAAAGATTCAGTATTTCTTCAGCGTCGCGCAACAAATACAGGGTGTGATCAGAAGCACGAAGAACCTCGACCACTGGCTGCTCTCTCTGCAATACGCACACTGAAGGTTCGCTCTGGCTGTGCGTAGGGAGGCGAAGCTGTTCTTCATGAAAACCTAAGTTTTAAATCAGGTAGTTGCAGCTGATGTCAAAGAGCACCGAGAGGCTGTAAATGCATCCTGTTTCTGCATGAGGAAGTGGATTCAGCTCCCAGGCTTCATTCATCTGCTGGAGCCGAGCGGGTCGACAGGGTTTGTGTAAGCCTTGTTATCGCACTTTACCATACTCTAGGAAGTCATCCTTGAAGACTTCACATTGTTGATCTCGTCGACTCTATTTTTACGATTAAGTATTGGAGAACTGAGATCTGCTTTATTCTAGAGATCATCTGTTACGCTATTCTGAACGGGTACAATGATGTAGAGAGCTGTAAATTGAAATGCTGTAAAATGATACTCACAATGACAATTCTCACTAGTAAAAACAGAATTGTAGATTAGAGGGGCAGAAACCTAACTGAGTTAACTGGGCATGGTGGCACGGTGGTTAACTCTGTTCCCTCACAGCAAGAAGGACGTGAGTTTGAATCCTGGGGTCGACCTCCGCACCTTTCTGTGTGGAGTTTGCATGTTCTCCCCGTGTCTGTGTGGGTTTCCTCCAGGTGCTTCGGTTTTCCCCACTCACAAAAACATGTGCGTTAGGTTAATCACTCCTGCTGTTGTCCCTGACCAAGACAAAGGTGGAAGATCTGGAGTTGGTCCCTGGGGCGCTGTTGTGTGTGTGTGTGTGTGTGTTTGCATGTGCATGTGTTGGCTGCCCACTGCTCCTCATTGAGGATGGGTAAAAGAGCAGAGAGTTAATTTCCCTAAGGGGATTAATAAACTACCCTTCTTCTTCTTCTAAAGGAAGGATACACCCTGGACAGGTCGCCAGACAGACTCCCATTCACACCTATGGGCAATTTAGATACTCCAATTCAACTAAGATGTCTTTGGAGGAGGGTGGACACCACGCAAACTCTCCACAGAGAGGACCATGGTCTCCTGGGGACGTAAAGCATGGATCCTGATCAATACTGTGATTGGCTGGGTTGTGGTGTTATGTTCCTATATGTGATGCCTCCATGCAAACACAAAACATCCACGACAAAACATAAATCTGTCAGATTGTTTTCCTCACATTGACGTGCTAATAAAGCAGTCAGACTGTGGACCGTAGGTGTTATGAAATCTAAATATGAAATATTGTCTATATCACCCCGTCTCACTGTGAGGGTTCACGTTATATTACGGTGTTATAGGACGCTGTTCTATTCTCCTCATGCTGAATGTCCAGTGTGCTCGAAAGGAAATATCCCAAACATCCCATTATGTTTGCTTTCTCTCGGTTTCTCTGCACCCTCTCTCTCTCTCTCTCTCTCTCCCTCTCTCTCTCTCTCCCTGTTTATGTGAGACGGGCATCTCACCTCTATCCATCATGCTTTTTCACACTCATTTTTCACATTTTACAGAATATTATAGACTGAAAGACAGCTACGGAGGGTGAGATGGTGAAAGTGTGAAACGTTTTGCATTAAGGCACAGGAATATGAGCGTGCTGGGTATATTGTTATAGGCCATCTGACACCCACACGACCATAGCCAAAGCTGCGTATGCGTTCTCAGCCATAAATCAAGCGTGTTGCCTTGGCAAGTTGCACTTTGCGAAGGCTGTAACTTGTCATTGACTGTTTTTTTTGTGGTTTTCATGGAAATCATTCTCAAGGCAGACTTCAAGATTGAAAAGTGTCCATCGTGACGACCTTAGGACTGCAGCTCGGCTTTCTGCTGACAATGTCCCATTGTCTCCATCAGGCAAGGACCTCCAGCGTGTTAAAAGGAAGCGGGAGACTACGTGGACGCCTCCATGGGAAGTCATTCCTACTTGGAGGACATAATGAGACGCGCCGAGAGCAGATCGAGAAGAGAATAGCTGGAGGATGCGCCTAGCAACAACGTCTTTGCGCCTTTATTAAACCTTTGGTTTCTATGACCTTGAATGGAGTGAGCAAGGAAAAGAAATGGATGGATGACAGAATGGTGGAGTAAGAGGGTAACATGGATCTAACATCCATTCATACTGCATGTTCTTATGCAACAAGAGGTTAAGGACAAAATTAATTTATCTGAACCGACTTAGTAGGAAAAAGAATCATACAAGTGAGGATCATCTCACAGTCCAACACCTTGTATTACAGGTTACCAATGGCTCGTCTACTCTTAACATTAAACCAACATACACACACACGCTAACACACACGTAGTGTACACGACGGTGCCCCCTTAATGCTCATGAAACATAAAAAACTGACTTTAATAATAGAAAAAGGCTTCCCGGTGACAGCGGTACTCATCTTTAATGCAGATGACAGGAGTTAAAAGCTGAAGTGTGCGAGCAGCATGCTCTTTGTGTGCCGCTTTCCACACCCTGCTGAGAGGCTGCTGATCACCACTGGCTAAAATAGACATACATACTTGTTGGACACGGGCGGATATTATTATTGTAAATGATATCATCTCTTAACTCCTATGGTCTCTGCTGGACAGCTCACCATTTATTGTGAGCATATATTATTGAAAAGGTTCCCCACAGCGAGCGTCTCTCTTTAATGCACTTCTCCACGAGGCTTTGTGTCAAATGCCAAGGTTTTAGCCCTCCACTTTTATGCTCTGTATTTTAGCTCTTGAATGGTGTTGACTGATTTATAGGAGAGGTTTGGAGGCTGGCGATATCCTTGCAATTGAATATAATTAAAGTTAATAATTGTAATCATTATGTCAATTCTACGTACGTTGGTGATATACAGTGGCCATATTTCTGAGCATTTGCGCTCATTTTGAAGCGCAAACGAGTAAAATAGCGCTTCTCCGTGTTTCCTCGGAGATCGCACTGCAGGTTTGGTGGCTGCCAAACGAGAGTAAACGGAGTGTTTGGGTTAATGCATTAGGTCGCATTACCATTATTATGCATGACCACAAAACTATGGGAGGAGAAAATGGGGATTCATTCAGAAGTGATTTATCGTTGCCGTGGGAGACGAGCTGAGCTGAGTTTTTTAGCACCTACGGGAAGCTGATGTGAACGTCACGGTGCTCATCGAGAACACGCGATCGTGAAGAGACAAAGGGAGAGGAGAGGACCAGATAACAGACAGATCACAGTGAAGACACAACAGCATTATTATTATTGATTAAAAGATATGCTTTTCATATGTGTCTACTTAATCTGCTCTGTCCCAGTAAATTTAACTTTTTTTGACTGAGCTGTCCGTTCTGGAGCTTTATCTAGCAGAGCTATAACGGTACGCACAAGTCACGGTTTGTACGTCTTCGGTACAGCAGGGGGAGAAGGACATGCAAGACATAAAATTGCTTGATTTATGTTTCGGCAGCGGCATAGCCAATTTGAGTTGAACCATGGCGGCACGTTGTCTTTGTCCTGTCCACCCTCCTTTCTCCATTACTACTGTATTTCATTGGGAAACCGTAAAAGTTCCTAAACAGCAGATCTGAAGGATGAGGAAGGGGCTTCAAACTGTGGCTCCGCATTTTGCTAACATTTACTTACTAAATCTAATTGCTAGACTGGCTTGTAAAGGCTAGCCGGTGCTAAATGCTAAATTCAGTTGCTAGGATGGCCGAGTTTTGTGAAACCTGAAATTATTAATCCCAGTTTAGTTCCATTAGTTCAGATGTGTGAGCAAATAACAATAAAACGCAATAGAAAGTCTCACATGGTGCTCAAATGAAGTGCACATAAATGCTGTAAATAACATAAATAAAATCGCAGTGGGTTTTCGTAAACAGGCTTTACAGTAACCTCATTATACTGAGTCACGACAGGTACGCCATAATCCCACATAACTAGTTAACCTATCATAAAACAGCTCCGACTCCGAGAATGTATGACCGCGTGCATACATTCTCGTGCATGCATCCCCTCCGACAATATGATTGAAAGGCCTTTTCGTCACATCAACACCGACGCCGTCCATTTGTATCAATTACACCCCACTTCCCCTCTGTGCTCATTCAGACACATGGAAGTCAATTATGTCTAATCGCCGGCCAATTACGCTCTCGCTGCATGGCAGCTTCTGTCTACACACCGCAGAAGTCTTGTGGAAGGTTATTACATCTCCGTCATTAGCCATTATAAGAGGGTCACAGAGTTAAGGGAAGATGGAGAGTGAAGTTGTGGCGCCTCAAATGTGTAAAACAAGGGAACATACGCACGACAACGCGGTTCCACTGAGTAAAAAAGCTTTTTCATTTAGAATATATGCTTTTGCAATGTACGACTCCATTCTGTCAGTGTTTGTTAATGCTGTCTCTTATAGGAAGTGCATGTTTTATAAATTAAAAAAAAGATAAAAAAAGCTTTAATTCATGTAACTGTTTCTTATTTAAATGCGCACAATGGCACAAATTGAACATTTCCACAATTAATGCATTTATCATGTTTCCTGACTTTTCCTAACCTAAACAATCAAATTCCACAATATTCCAAAAATTCCACAGATAATGGGCCCCTGTTAAAAATACGTTCTAAATTTATGCCGCCACTGTAATTATACTCATTTGCTATTCCAGTTGGAATTATTTGGTCGATTCCGTGATATCCCGCCTTAGAAATAGCTGTCAAACTGTCCACACTCCATATGGATAGAGAGAATGTGTAAATTATGTGTCTAGTGGAAGGAGGTGAAGGTGAGATGGTGGCACATACTATATATGCATCATACACACAGTATATTCAACATATTCATACCATTAATGAGTACTCATGACTCTCTCTCTCTCTCTCTAGTTCTCTCTTTTTGTCTCTGTCCTGTGATGAGTGTACGTTTGAGATATTGTAAACATTTTCTATACCATTCATTCTTCTTTATTTACTACTCTTTCGAGGTATCGTCCTTTCTTTCTAAATGTTTTATAAAATTGTGACTGAGAGTGCCCGAACACTTCTGAGTATCAAGATTGTGTGTATTATGCAGGCACATGCATGGACGCGCAGACACAGACAGTCATGCACCGCTGGAGCCATCCCTAAAATCAACCTGACAGAAAAATGCCAATTGATATGCAGTCATCTCTCCCTCTGGGTCGTCAAGAGGAAGTGAGGGACGCTTTATGGCCTGCACTGCTAACGCTGCCAGGATGTAGATGGTTCTAGTTCACCTCTGTGTATACGTGTGTGTGTGTGTTTCTCTCTCAGTATAGAGTATTTTCGTGTGTGTTTCTCATACCTGTTTGTCAGTGAGGGCGTATAAGTACTGGTGGTCAGGACTGAAGAGCAAATCTCTCAAGATGGAGCTCCCTTCCCTCACTGCCACGTTCTCATACAGCAATGCAGGCTGGGTAACGGAGTTCACCAGGATCTGAAAGAGGACACAGGGAAAAGGGAGAGCCGTCAGCACGACGCGGGATTCGTCCTTTTGCTGCATCTCGAGCCTGGACAAAGGTTTAATGTCAAAGTTTCAATTCACTATACTAAAAAGCAGTCAGACAGAACAAGGAAGGCGAACGTTATCATCGTTTACTACTACTAACTACTGTGACTGTTTTACTGAATGCTGACCTTTTATGGGTTTTTTTGCACAAATTGCAAACTTTGATGAAAGTTCTTCTTGAATGACCAAAGAAAGAAAGTAAGTAACGACCGTACACGCAACATCTGTTGAACTGTTGAACAATCTGACCCCAAGACATGAAAAACTGATAGCAGTAAATTACAGCTGCCATCATCGTGTAACAACAACTCTCTTTAAAATTTACATTTAATGTGCTTCTTCATTTTTTATTTTCAATATATTCATTTTGTACAGCACATGAAAGCATTCATGTGTTCATTCATCTACTCAATGAAAGGTTTCTGGTCTTTCACCATTGTTGAGTCCACCAATCAAATTACAACTAAATCAGTTCATCATACATTTTTTTTTCCAATACAGCTACTGCCAAAGAGGAGAAACTGGGTTAGAACTCAATCTTTAAAACCTGTGAGGCAATAACGTCTTATCACATTCTTATTTACATACAAAAAATGAAACGTAGTAAATTTGTTATGTATGTACAAACTACTGACATTTAACTCCTCACATCACCCAGATTGGAAGTGTGTGTAAGATTTACTATCTATGTATGATTCAAAATCATACAAAAACTTCTCTCGACTTTCAAACGTATTCAGCTGTGTGTTTGGGTGTGTGACGGTGTCGCACTTGTCTCGGTCCACTCGTCATTTCTTTGTGCCGTCCGTGACGCCCAAACTTTATTTGACAATTCTGAAAGTGCTTACATGCCCTGGGCTGCCATATCACTTATGATGAGCAAAAGAGTTTGTCAGAGTTGGACGAGAGCATGAGCAGGGAGTGTGCTCTGCCCTACAGCTTGGGGCAGAGGGCAGTTGGAGTGGGATTCAGGTCAGCTGGCACAGCAGGGACTGTGGACCAGAGCAGACGAGTGCAGATTCTCATCTCATCTGCTAGCCTGCAGGTATCTGCCCTCATTCTACGACCTCTGCACTCTGGAAGTCGCTGTGTCCAAACACAGTTTCCGCACTGTGGATATGGCAGCACGAGAGGAACTGAAAGAATGTTTTAAACTCCGGCGTGAAACTTAGAAGATGCAGTTGGTTTGTTTAGATTTAATAAAGCGTAGTTTTATATCATAGGGCTTTTTGTAAAAATGTATTCTGTTTATCCGGCTAAAATACCTGCAGGTGTCCTCGGCCCAACAACTCTATAACTTTCACCTCCCCTCGGTGATGGCTACGCTTAGTAAACTCACTCCATAAAAGTGAGAAAGGGTGGACACTGGGGCATCTGGAACAGTTTTATGTTCCCATTCGCCCAGTTTCTCACTTTGCAGAACTTATTAGGAAGAAGCTTGGACGTGAAGATGAGAGAGAGAACACGTCAGGGTGGACTCTGCTCTTCTGGGAGGAAGCTGTGTGTGTTATCGTGCCTTTTTTAAAATGTATTGTAAATGTAAAAAAAAGAAAAGAAAACTGTCTTCTCATGACCGCAAGAAAAGAAGTCATAGGGCTGAATTTACAGTTTGTTTGCCAGTTTGTTTGTTTTTGTAGAGATCCTGAAGCTGTGAACTAGTCTTGCCAGGAGATCCACAAGATTTTAAATAAATAAATCCACAGTTGTCTGTGACCTTAATGTCTTGCGAATCTGCAATGTCTGCAACTTGTGAAGTAAAAATTCGAAAACTACCAACTACATTTTGCTATTATTTTCGGTTACTATTGTCATACTATTTATCTTGTCATGTAGGGGTTTTTCCTAATGATCCTAGTAATCCTCCTCTGTTTCCAACAGGTACTACTGTGTACTACTAGTACCAAGTATACTAAGAATGACATGCAAGCCTAATCCAGATTCAGGACTGGAATTATTTTATGGGCCTTGGTGCATGACATCCCACTTCATCGAGAAAGACAGGAAATAGATACAATTAGTTGATCGCCCGCAAAACCTGCACCAACCAAACGTGCAGTCGGTTAGAAGGAACGCGCGCAATTTAGCACTCGGAATTTTGGGATCTGAGCGAATCAGACCGAGAGGGACAGAGGAGGGAGACAATTAAAGAGGGAAAAATTCACAGCCACAGGGAAATGAGAATGCAGGGACCATCTCTCTCTCTCTCTCTCTCTCATGCGTTTTCTATTTTAGGGCACACATTTGTACCACTTAGGTAGGCCAGCTTTAAAATCTTTGACACCTGATGATCACCACCTGATACAGCGTCATATTCATCTTTTCCGGTAACTCGTAACCATAAAAAAAACAACTGTAAAGGGGGAATGCTTTAGATTGGTACTGTTGAGATGGTCATCACCGCCATCCCAAGTCTTCCATCTCGATTTGCATATAATGACAGCTCGTATCACGATGAGTTCTGTGGTGACTGATTACATTTTTAAAGTGGACTTACTCACAAATCAAACTCCGTTTAGTGGTCACGCACTGTTTACCGTGTGACTGGCTGCAGAGGGAGACGTGCAAAGTCAAAGACCCGTGAGTAAACACAAGCAGGTGCTTAAGGACAGAGCAGAAATACACACAGTTTCTCTTCAACCTTCCACTTAAAGGACTTTCTAAA
>OMNV01003923.1:14496-25224 GCA_900303265.1 Brotula barbata
GGGGGGGGAGGGAACGCTGGGATCAGCGTGTAAGTTAAAAGTGACTTTTCCTGATAAATCTGCAACCACCCTGAAACTTTTCTCCCTTCCTATACCTTGCAGTATTGGTACTCTGGCCCTCCCTCGGAGCCGTCTCTGATATATTACGTGTCATCCATGCCTCTTGTTGGCCCACTCCTCCTCCGCTGCACACTTTCACTTCCTGTTGGATAAGCCTGTGCTGGTGTCCGTACGGGATGAGTCAGTGGAGACTACATTCCTGTCACTTAGGTGAGACTGATTCGAGAGCAGCGTTCTCAGCGTGCCATTTCCTCCTCGTACACTCTCTGCTGCCAGCTTCTGGCACCTTCGAATCAGATACATCTCAATACAGCAACTCCTCTCTCTCTCTCTCTCTCTCTCTCTCTCGGTCACCTCTTTGAATTCCTCTTGCAGGGACAGCAAATGTAACTGGAGCTTGCAGGAATGTGTTGTGAACACTTTGGGACAAATCATTTCCAAACCAATCATTTCCAAAGATTCTGAATTCCCTTCTTCTTCTTCTTCTTCTTCTTCAAGGATTCTGATAATTGAGATGGGAACCTCATGGATCGTGAGGTTATTTGGACATCCATGCAGAGATTTTCCAGGCACATCACTAAAACTGAGGCTATGTGGAGAACTATAAGGTGCCAAGTTTGTCTGTGGGTGTGTGTGGGTGTGTGTGTGTCCAGACAGCAGTGCCCTGTCCTACTGCAGCTGTTAAACATCCATTTAATTACACAGCGCGACAACAGGAGCAACTTGTTAGGCACATTATCATTTCACAAATGTTCTGTTCCCGGTTCTTCCTCTGATGGATAGAACAGGTAGAGGGCACGTGAAAAGAGACATGTTCCTGATGAAGAACACCGTGTGTCACTGTGTGTGTATTTACAGCCCCTCATTGTGTTGATGGTCCCTAACGGTCTCATCCTCTCATCCTCTCTCTCTCTTTCCTTCTCGCTGCCAATCGCAGCTTCAGTTTAGGCAAAATTGAAATGAAAATTGAATTTCAATTCAGTTAAAGTAAAAATGCGTCAATAACTTTTATACATACATTCAGAGTGCAAAAAAGACGACGTGACGAGAGACAACGGGAGAGATACATTTGTGTCATTGTCGGTCCAGCACGATTTATACGGTAGTCGTCTGGATGTGTCTGTGAATGTGTGTCTGACCCTGACTGGAGGGCATCCTAAGTATCACAGCACACCTGCTGACTACACAGTCTACAGCTCAAACACGCACACGCACGCGCGCGCACAAACACAGCTTGGTAGAGCCACATCAGCGACACAGGTTACTCAGACTGAAATTAATCATCGTTCTTCGGTCGCGCCGCTGCTCTCACAACAGGAGGCAAATCCCAGGTGACACACACACACAAACACACACACACACACACACACACAAACAAAGCGCGACAGTCAGACATCTGGCCAGCGCCACCACAGAAGTTGTTTTTCAAACAGCTAACGATAGTTGTCGATGAGAACTACAGCAAGGTGTTGCGAATCTTAAAAAAAACACTTAAGTTTTATTAAAATGATTTTATTTTTCTATGTCATTCTTAGTGGTCTACAGTTTATTTGCTCTAGTACACCTATCAATGATTCATCCCTTCCTTGGGAAGCAATTTGAGTCACACTCTATGCCGTCCTAATAAAATGCGACTGACTGAGAAAGCTAGTTAGTCACAGGGGGGATGTGGTTGGGGTGGCAAAGGCAGCAAACTCTCCCAGGTATACCTGACAGCGTTTGGAACGCTTGTTATTTTTCTTCACTAGACCCCTGACATGCTTTATTAGCGCTATTAGAATGTTTCACCCGAACTGCGGGATGCTGAGAGCTTGAAAATGTCACCGTATTCCTTTGACTTACATCCCTGTAGGCGAACATGTGGTGCAAAATGACACATTATAACTAAAAGACCCGAGCAGAAGACGTCTCTTTCTGTCCAAGTCAGGAGCACACACACACAAACACACACACACACACACACACACGCACACGCGCGCACTGCATCTGTAGAATGCTTGTCAGACAGTCAGACAGAGTAAAGCAGAGCATTTTTCTGCTGTCAAGCTGGCCAGACTGTTGTGATTACGTGTGTGTTAAATGTTGGTGGGTGTAAGAGCTCTTAAATCTCTCACAACCATGATGGACTTGAGTTTTTGATCCTCCGCAGCATCTTCATTTCTTCATCTGTCTTATCTTCATTTCTGCATCTGTTAGTGATCATTTTATCGCATTTTCTTATCCTCTCCCAACCTCCTCTTCCTCTCTCTCTCTCTCTCTCTCTCTCTCTCTCTCTCTGTCCCCCTCCATTAAGCAAGGCAAGGCAAAAATCATTTCCCATGCACACGCAGTGTGGTTTACACAGCAACTTCAAAGAAATGCTGTCGAAGCCACTTAGTCTTATTTCTTAATATTTCTCCTAAATCAAATGAATATGAATTCTCGTAAGAAAAATACAAAAAAAATTCTGCCATTGGGCGTTCATAAAACATTAGTATTCAATGCGGTCTCATTTGTTCGAGACTGAAACGAATGGCGGGTAGACTTAAATGCACTTTAAAGCTTTGATTATGTTGAAATTGAGGCAATAAACTGGCCCCGGCAATAAAATGGCACGAATCGAAGCGCGCTCACCGACCTACATTATGAAACCAAATCAGCGTGGGGAGGAATGTAAACGTCTTCATCGGAGAACGCAGCCTAAAACGTGCATTTTCTCAACGGGCTCTTTCTTCACTCAAACTCTCGAAATGCCATGCTAACGTTAAAACAAAGTAGGATAATCGCACGCTTTTGGAATGAGATCAAGTACCTTTATAGAGTGTACCTCTCCGTCCCACTGTGTCACACCACCCTGAGAATGCTTCTGACATAACTAGGGCTCAACGTGCTAAAACTGCAGCTCGATATTCTTCCCCCAGGCACATCCTGGTCCCGGCTGTGCCCAAAAACCTCTGCACCTGTTACACTGCGGTTGCTGGTTTGAATCTCCGGATAAGATCAGGATCTACTGTTGAAGAATAGAAAATTTGAGGTAAACAATAATGATCCTGATACTAGATGAACCACTTTGTTGCATCACGACGTGAATACTCTCATCTACATGATAGATATGTCTTATTCAATGGAATACACCCCACGCAATTAAATGTGCATCCATTTTTGCGTTCTTTTTTCTTATTTTACTTCTCTATATATACTACCTACGCAGTATCTGTCACACTGAAGACAGTTACTAACAATACTAACAATAAAAGTAATGGAGTACTACTGCAGTACTTGAGACTCTGTTTTTTCCACGTGCAAGAAACAGTGCTCTGTGTGACAAAGGTGCTGTTGGAACAGATTCCCTGCGTAATCCGGCGTCTTCTGTGTCCCTGTATATGCGTAGGGACAGCTTGTGCGGCATACGCGAGGCTCAAGGATTTCAAGGTGAAACGGCGCGCTCAGGTCGATGGAGAGAACGATCAGGACGGTGGATGCATTCCTGCACCCAAATATAACCACCACCCCTGAGCTATTGTTTTCACACTCCCACTTTAATAGTTTTATCTTGACAGCTCAGAGATGAGGACAAGTGAGGACAAATCTTCATCTCTCCAGCTGTATCTCTATGTGTGTGTGTGTGTGTGTGTGTGTGCGTATATTTGCCTCTGCACTGCATTTCACTTCCTTTGCAGTATATATTTTCATTCTGCTGTTCCTTTCCCTTTTTTTGTGCTCTGTCTCTTTATCTCTCATCAACCTGTCACACTCTCTCTCTTTTGTTTTGTTTTTTTTCTCCCTGTGATGTACCAGCTCAGCTGACACATATGATCAGCCAAGCACAACACACTGGTGTATGGTGCAGCCTAGGAGTTTGTGTACGTACAATATGTGTCTGCAAAGTTGTGTGTGTGTGTGTGCGTGTGTGAGTTTGTGTGTGTATGTGTGGTTTGCCCTGCAGTGAGTGGTGAAACTACTGCTAAACTAGCTCAATTTGTCAAGAGCAGAGAGGTGTGGGCCTTGAGGACCACCATACTGTTGTCTTCAAGGTAAACCGGAACGAACAAGAAAAGAAAAGAAAAGAAAAGGAAAGAAAGGAAAAGAAAAGAAAAGAAAAAAAAAAAGAAAAGAGAAAGGAAAAGAAAAGAAAAGAAGTCATACAGCCCACAAAATACTGCTACAGAGGATCTATGTGTGCACAAACACACACACACACACACACAATTCTGCTCTTCTGGATCAGCCTGACTGGAGCATACAACGGGAGGAAATTATACTTCATCACTGTCAATCCTTTTATGTGTGTGTGTGTGTGTCTGTGTGTACGTGTGTGTGTATTGACTTTGACAAAGTGTGGTCAAGACCTCAATGTTGACTGAACGTTTTATGTGCGTGCATGTTTACGTGGAGGTGTGTGTGTGTAAACAGGAGCCTGCCCCACCTCATTATTAAAGTGTTAGTACATATAAATTATCAACCGCTGGCCTGAATGAACTAAATAAAGAAAACAATGTCACAGCGCGGTCACAGGGTGAACGTCTCCCGCACAAATGATAAATGTCTCTCTCTTCCTATTTGCTCTCTTTCCCTGGCCCGTTGCCGTGACGATTAATTCTATGGATGCAAAGAGAGAGAGACAGAGAGCGATGAGCGCTACACGTTTTGGACAGCCTCGCTTCAAAGGCCACCAGCTTATCATAGCTATGCACGCAGACAGCGGGCACACACGCACGCACACGCACAAATTATAAATCCACAGGCAGCCGCACCTGAAGTTATACAATAAGTGTGCGTTAGCGAGAAATGAGCCTCGGCGATTGTGTGTGCTTTGACAAAATTGGTAGCGATTCATCATTTCGTTTAGCAGATTTTACATTAAAGTAGAGCCATTAAGGGGATAGAAGAGATGTGAATGATCAATGAAAATCCAAAACCACACACGTGAAACGTTTCCCTCCCTTCATTCATTCACCTCCGTGTCGCACCACGTGTCAAAACAGCCGATGATTTATTTTCGGAGGCGAGCCTTCATTCCAGCCTCCCTTCCTTCGCTTTCCGCCGTCCTCGTTCGGTGTTACGGGAACACTGAATCATCAACGTAAAGTTACAGCCAGCCTTGGAGAGGATGAAAGCTCCACAAAAAAAAAAAAAACCCAGCAGGGGCACATGAAGCGCCAGCGATCAGCTGTGCTGTCGGTGGGAGGACTGGCTTAACGGGACCTAAGTGATTCTTCAGGAGCAATGAATAGAGGAAGTCATTTGAGGCAGATTCACTGATGTTCTACAGGGGTTCCTCCTCATCCTCACTGAAGACAGAGAATTGGCTTCATTTGAGGAATGCATCCTGTTTACTTGCAACACCAACGCCCATTTGCAGCAGTTATTAAGGGATGGTTATCGTTCTCTCCACCTACAGTGTAGATCCGGGTTTTGCCAACAGGGGTCATAGAGCCCCCTGCTAAAGCCTCTTGGCTGAGCTTTTCATTTTCAAACATTCCATTGAAGCTCACAGCGGTGTTGTTTACTGTTTACTCTGTTGTCTTTGAATGCATCTCTTTTTTTTTTGACATTTTCAGAGATCTCACATGGGGATCGTAGCGGTCGGCGGTGTAATGCAGAACTATTTGGAGATGGCAGCAGAGTCACGATACGAGGAATTAAGTCTAATTCACAAGGTGCAGACAAACAGGGACACAACAGAGCATTATCATAAAAAGAAAGAGTGAACGCTGTGAGAAGAACAGCAATAAAAAATAACAACAACAGAGGTAAGAATAAGGTAAGTCGTAAAAAAAACAACAACAACAGTAAATTGTAGAAAATTACAGTACATTAAGTGATAACGCCTTTTCAAAACGATGTCCAAAACAAATATTAGTACAATTTGAAATTCAAATAAAAAAATAAATAAAGTTAGTCACTGGCTAAACACAGCTCATTAAGCTCATCTTTTATAGGAAGAGCACACAAGGACCATTGTGGAGAACTAATGCGGGATGACACGGTGGTCCCATAACCTCTGTGAGGGCTTTTAAACTTGGCTCAAGTCAATCGTCGTTTACGAGGCTGTTTTGGACTCGATTAGTCTCTCTCTCCATATAATGTAACCTTATCCAACAGCAACTAAAAAGACCACCGAGACCGCAGAACCAACACCGACGCCAACGTAGGATTTGTTGCGTGGCTGCTACACGTGTCCCTAATGATTCATACGTCAACCTCTCGTTAGCGCAGAGAGAAAATTAAAATGAGAAAATATATAATAGAGAAAAAATGTCTATGCGGTTTGAAATTCATTAATATAAGAAAAGCACCTTTGTGAACCAACGGATGGGGAAAAAACATACCAAATCAGCGAAAGGCCAGCAAGCATTGCTGCGCGTGGGGCTCCATACTAACAGAGGAATTCAAAGAAAGGACCATTATCAAAATGCTGACTTAGCCTGCACGAGTTAGCCACTCTGCTACAGTTATTATTGTATTTCATTACATTCCTCCCTTTCTTCTCTGCATTTCACTCCTCTCTCTTCGCCTTCCCTTTGCTGTGAAGTTGTGGGGGCAGATAGAGGACGGTGGACAGTCAGATTAATGATGTTGGCCTCTAACACGCTCTGTCTTCCTCTTCCTCTTTCTGTCTACCTGCTGCTGTCCGGGGCTTCACCGCGCAGGGCTGAGACAGGGAGGAAATGCTCCATAAAACGGAGTTAGCTCTCATATTTTTAGATTGTCTGCGTTTCTCCCGTTGTGCTGTTATTTATCTCCCCGTTTGCATATCTGTCTCTACCGGTGACACGGAAAGTAGAAGTTCCCAGACAGGTAGAGGCGCCCGCGTACAAAGCTACACGACTGCGCGTGTAAACGAAGGAACGTGCGCGGACTTTTTATGTCTGTGCATCTGTCTGCGTCAGTGTCTACGTCTGTATGTGTATCTGCCACGCTCGTCGGATGTGTAATTACAAAGGAGAGACGATAAGCTGTTTTTTCCCCTCCTGTGGGAGCTTACAGCTAATTATAGAGCCAGCGGAGCTTCAAATTGCCATTTAAAACAGCCATACGGCGGAAGACAATAACACACTCCCCTGGTAGTGTCATCACTGTGCAGTAAGTGTGTCTGCATGGCGGTGCCACAATACAAGAAATAGCTGTAGTAGAGAGGAAATAGCCACACTGACAGATTCCTATCCTTCATATTTTAGCAGTGAGGGTTGATGCGGTGGGTTAAGCCTTTAAGTTGAGGGTTAACTATTAGATTCCTTTATCAACAACTGTGTGTGTTTGTGTGTTTGTGTGCATTTAATGTCAGATAATAGCCCTAATCCCCCCATTACCCCCCCAAATAGATTGATTTCTGCACTTAAGAATATGGGATTCTGCCAAAAGAAACTCCATTCAGTCGGCGGAGAAAGACTTTAAATCTGCAGGCGTAGATGTCTACTTTTTGGACAGAGGGGAAAACAGAGGGATCGAGAACAAAAAGAGGAAGAAGAGAGAGAAACATAAAAGGAAATATAATGTGAGATGACGGCAGGAGGAGATGAAACGCGAGGAACGCTGCAGAAGAGGACAAGCAGGGATTTTGCGGTGTGTGGTGGAATGTTGTTTGAGGGAACTATCACTGCCAACAGATGCGAGCCACACACACACACACACACACACACATGCATGCACGCACACGCAAACAACGCAACAATCATTCTCTGCCTCTGGCTTTCTTTCACACATATGAGAATCCAGTCATACTTTCTCGCTCGGCGGCGCCACTCACACAGACACACACAAAACGGCACGGAGAGAGAGAGAGAAGGAGAGGGAGAGAGAGAGACAGAGAGAGAGGGATTAAATAGCTGCAGGAAGTGCATGGTGAGATGAAACCAATAATGAATGATCTTATTCCATTCAAATTCATTAGGAGCTCAATTACATGTTTTTAGTATGCAGACATCTCTCTTCGTGTGTGTGTCTCTGTGTGTGTGTGCTTAAACGGAGGAGGAGATGAGTAAGTTTTGTAAATGAGAGGATGTCACATTGTGTGTGTGTGTGTGTGTGTCTTTTGCCGTGTGTTGATGTGTGCTCGTTTATGTGAGTACTGCCAATATTCTCATGGGTATACAAGGGCCGTAATTCATGTGTCAATTAATTACCAGTGGTGTGTATGTACGTGTGTGTGTGTGAGAGCGTGTTTGTATGTGTAGGAGATAGAGTTGCAATCCATCAGTGTAATGAGTGTAAGAGGAGCTGTAACCAGACACTGATTCTATCTGTAACTAACACCACAGGTTAGATCAGTGGAGTAATGTTATGTCTGCGATCGCACACGATACACACACACACACACACACATAGCAAATTTAGATTAATTGCTGCTAATCAAAGTGAAACACAATACTTTTCAAAACCTTACTTACGAGGCGAGCTCCAAACACGTCGTCGAATAAATCGACAAAATACAATAACACCAAACACATGACGAAACATAAAGCTGAGGACTGAAAGGTGGAATTTATTTCTATTCTCTATCTATATTTTGCAATTGTACATAGATGGATTGAGCAGGAAAGTCTGTGCTGATTCAAATTAATTCAATAGTGACTATATTTTACTGTATGTTTGTCATCAGTGAACTAATTTGTTAATGTATCAATAACTATAACTTTTGTTCGATTGGTGCCGATTGAATCCAGATTTTTTTAAGATTTGGCAGCATCTGCATAGAACAATAAAGGAAAATTCCAAAGTTACTGAGATAGAGAGGGCGTGTAAAGTAAAAGTGGGCCCAATACAGAGCCCTGCGAGACCACATGCTAACAATTAGCAGTTCATAAGAATAAATCCGGTTGAGAACAGTTTACCAAGGACCAAAATGTGTTCATAGCGGCACTACGATAATCTGTAATGCCTCATCTCTCTATTTGACTGGCAGAACGTGGTAATGACCCGACCTCGGTATCTGGTTGGTACTTCCTGGTAACCTATTCCGCACATGGGTGTGAAGTTGAAATTGAGGATGACTGAAGATGCCGAACAAAGCACGAGGCCAGTAAACAGAGTTCCAAGGAAATATTCGAAAATCGCCTTTTCTGACAACATGTACACACACAAACAGACACACACACACACGCATGCACACCCTACAACCTACTGACCCCCTTTTTTACTGCCTACCCCCATTGTCCCAGCTGTCTCCTCATTATTTATTACTGAATTGACTAAAAAGACACTGATAGAATGCTTGAAAGTTTTACGGTACTTGGACAAAAAAAAAAAGTGTCCTGCCACAACAAAAGGCCACCGCAATGAAAACTGTCCTAAAGTCGATTTACTCACCTTAGTGCGCGCAGAATAGTACTTACCGACATTTAACAACCTATTCGAGCTGATGAAAATCTTTATGATGTAAATTCACAGCGCACATTAGAGTAAGTAGCGCCACGCCGATGCGACGTACGGGAGGCGGAGTTAGGGCTAAAGATAAATCTATGCTTTTCTGTGATTGTAATTGATCGAGGTTTATATTGCCGCCTTATGCTTGGAGGTCATACAGTTCTTCACCCACCTTTTTATTTACCACAACATCATTGATAATAATGCCCGGCCATAAAACGTAGCTCCTGCAGGCAGGGAGCGCAAGACTAGAGGCCATGAAATGTTTCATTCTTCCCATTATTGCTGCAACTTTATTTATGGGTATAAGTCCACTTCCAGCCCCGTTACATTCACAGCCAGTGCTGGAGCTAAAGATAAAGCCAGGCATAGGTATTCGCCCCGGGTGGTTGCTTGGTTGTACCACCTAGTACAAAACCAAACACATCCCCATATGGATTTTGAATAGGCAGAGTGTAATCGCGTTTTTCTTAGTTACATTTCTCTGAATTTCTTCTTATGTTGCTCGCAAATGAAACATAGCAGACGAGAAAAGCAGGGTAGAGGTTAGGGACGAAAGGTAATTGTCAAGAAAGTGAGAAAGAATGAGTACAAAACATGATGAGTAAATGAGTAAAAACATAAAAGGAGTCACCGTATTATGTGTCAGGCATTAAGAACGCTCTGTTTATCAACTAAGCCAAGGAATTTATTTCAAGTGACAAATTAAACTGCTGGGTTGGGGATGTTTTGTAACTTAATAAAGCCAAAGGGCACAAAGGAAGGAAGGAAGGAAGGTAGGAACTATGCCAAAGATCGGTGAACATTTGAACAACTCACTCTGCAACTTAATGGTCAATCAATGTTTATGCTAATTGCCAGTAGTCTACTGCTAGCCTAATGGATGAATGGATGGATGGATAGATGGATAGATGGATGGATGGATGGATGGGTGAATGGATGGATGGATGAATGGATTGATGGATGGATGGATGATGGATGGATGGATGGACGGACGGATGGGTGAATGGATGGATGGATGGATGAATGGATTGATAGATGGATGGATTGATGGATGGATGGATGGATGGATTGATAGATGGATGGATTGATGGATGGATGGATGGATGGATGGATGGATGGAAGGATGGATGGATGGATAGATAGATGGATGGATGGATGGATGGATGGATGGATGGATGGACGGACTGTACTCTTAAGCATACAATCTCCTACATTTTGTCTGCCTTTGTTGTCTACCTCCTACCACTCGTGCAGCTCTGTGCACGATCATCTTATTGCGGGTAGTTAAGCTTTTTATTACAAATTAATGGGCCACAGTCA
>OMNV01003932.1:3071-23421 GCA_900303265.1 Brotula barbata
AGCCCTTCTGGACCCCTTGCTGAATTAAATCATGACCGCTTGTAAAATTCTGAGCAGACTATTAAGTAATTTACCACCAAGTGTGTACACGGTCGGGCCTCCAACGATTCCACTAATCAACACCGGCTTAGTACTCAGAAATAATTTATCAGTCCTACTCACAAGGACAAATGCAAGTTACTGCGTCCAGTAAAACTCTGCGCGTACGTAATCATGTCATGAATAATAAAAGGGCAATAATAAGTGTGCATACCTCAGTCAGGGCTGAATAGGCCGAGACAGAATTTGTCACGGTCTAAAAAAGACAAACACCGTAATAAACATTTGATTTCTGAATGGATCGGGGGGAACCAATACACCCCTTAAATAATGTCCACAATGTTGTGAATATAATTTCATTTTATCGAACTGGGCGGTAACCGTGGACGACTCCACATTCATAACAACAACAAACTTACCAGGAAGATTTCTGGGTAAATCTGTAAAACGAGACCCAGACCCAACACAGCCATAATAAAGAGGATCCATTAAGTGCACTCATTATCTATTCATTTTATACTGCTTCTATTTGCTAATGTTATATTTGGTTTATTTTTAATTGAGTTTCTATATTTTTATACAATTTCTATCTGTGGGAATTTGGGGGTTTTCACCACAATATCAAATGAAACATCGTGAAGATGGACCCGTTGGTGGTTACCTCAGAGTTAACATGGTTATAATGTATTATATAAGTAATATAAAGTATGATGAGGTATGATTATGTAACATCGAGTATCTAATAAAGCTCATTTCATGTGTTTTTGAGAGCCATGCCCCACTTCTCCCCCACCTTTCATCCAAATTGCTTTGTGAATGTCCTGAATACGTCTCAATATTCATGTAAATATGTTTGAGTGACATCAGATGTTCATTATTATTATTATTTTGACACATTCAGGCATTTTTCTTCGGTGCATTGTCGTCATCGTTACTAAATGGGTGCCGGGTGTCTCGTTTTAGGCGCAATGCAGACACAGGAATCTGGGCCTGCACACTGCGGCGTCAGTGCACGGCCTCCTCTCCTCTTTCCTTACGAGCTGAACATGGCCGATACCTCAGCGCCCACTGTAACCATGCAGCGGTGAGTTGGTTTGCTGAGGCCGAGTGGAGTTGAATTGAATGGTCTGCAGTGAGAGGCTGAGGGTTGGGTTTCTCTGAGGTTATGGTCATTCTCCCCTGGGAAAGTGGTTAGGCCTGGCTGTTTACTTTGGAGTACACCTGCCCCTCCCCTTCTCCAGTCTCTGCGTGGTAACCTATGATTACCTCCACCGGTGCACACCTGTCATTTCTGACCTCTTAATGATCACATTATGTGCAAGTATGGGGGAGCTGTGACCGAAAAATGGCTCAAATGAGATCTTCCAAACTTTTTGTCGCTATTCACTTTGTTATTTAGATGCTGCATGGGCGCCACCTTCTTGTCACAGCAGGTGTGTGTGTGTGTATATGTGTGTGTGTGTGTGTGTGTGTGTGTGTGGTGGGAGGTTGGGGAGGGTGTTAGGGCAGGAGTTAATGGGTAGGGGCGAAGGTAGAGCCTGCATCTTTGCCCAAAGAGGAGTTAGATTTTCTGTGTGTGCCTCACTCATACATTCACACACACACACACACACACACATACACACACACGCGCGCACACACACGCACACACATACACAGGCTCGCTCACAGTGCTGCAGGAGAGTGAAAAAAAACTCTCCCAGCTCTCCTCTCCTGCTCGGCCACCAGAGATGATGCTTCACTTTTACTCTTCGTCAGATTATTGAGGGAGCCAGTGGCGTGGCAGCTCTGGAGCTGATGGGCTGCTGCTGCTCTTTCTATCTTTATCGCTCGGTGTAATTGGGACGCTGGGGAGAAATAAATAGCTCAACACACACTGTTGGGAGGCAACTGAATGGAGCAGACTGACAGGGGGGTTTCCCCAGGCTCCTTTCACACTAATGGATTTGGGCATTTGAGGTTTTAATGTGGCCAAGATGTATTTGGCAGAATAACTCTTTTCTTTTTGTTTCCTTACTTTTTTTGATATTAATTTGGCAACAAGATCATCTCTTAACAACCGGGAGACGGATCAGTTTTTGGACGGGAAGTCTAAAACTCCATTACATGTGAGTCTTTATTTCTACTTTTAAAACAGTTTATGGAGCAGCAGTGTAAACTTCATGGTTTGTCTTTGTTAGTGTAAGTAGGTTACTGTAGGACTACTTTAGTAATGTTCCTTGTATTCTCCAGACCTTAGGCTCGAGGATGTGCTCTATAGCTGTGATTCATCAGTGGAGTCTAGCTGTGTTCCTGCTGTGCTCCCCTGTGACTGTTCATGGGAGGCCGGCTGATGCGCTCAGTAGCAGAATGTGAGTAATCTCTAATCTTAAATTTGCCTGTTGTCCTGATTTTCTTGCTACTTTGTTTTTCTCTGTCAGCACTGAGCACGCAGAGGAAAAGTAACAAATGGATCCCAGATTTGTTTCATATTGAACTCTAGCAGAGAAAGCCTTTCAGATGCACACAAGGGTCGCAAACTTGCTGCGATTATAAAGCACAACGAATTTACACGTTCACAAAATAAGGAATATGAGGCCTTCTGAGAATTGATAGTTTTGGCTTCTTCAGTGCAGACCAGTGACTTCTCTTGGAAAAGTTGTTTTTGCTGCCACCTGCTGGACACTGACATGCTGCAGCCTGGATGTAAATTTCAGTTTGAAATAGTTTCCCCCTTCTCTCCACACTCCTCTATCTATACCAAAACATATGAAAGTTTTTTGTTCGTGGTGTCTTGTGGTCTGCTGTGAAACCTTTTACGCGTGTAACTCTCACTGTGGCTCCTCACTCGCACATAGGAGGAGGTCAGTGAGCCACGCCCAGCTGATGCATGACAAAGGACGCTCCCTGCAGGAGTTCAAGCGCCGCATGTGGCTGCAGGAGTTGCTGGAGGAGGTGCACACGGCCGACGATCGTGCTCCGCCCCCGCAGAGCAGAACCCCTAGTCACACCTACAGTGGGAGTGATCTACTCCAGAAGCCCCCAGGGGCCACCAAGAACCTCCCAGACAGGTACAAACCGGACAGAGAGGGCCCTAACCTTCCCCAGGAGACCAACAAGTCCCTGGCTTATAAGGACCAGCCACTCAAAGTGGCCACCAAGAGGAAGAAAAAGGTGAGGTTAGGCCGGCGAAGGGAGAGCGACAAGAAGAGGAGGCGGGCACGCTCCGTCACAGCGTGGGAGCCACAGTGGGTGCAGTGACTTTAGTGATGGACTCCAAACTGCTGTACTAAGACACTGACTCCTCTGAGAGACTCACTCCGTCACTTCACATGGCCCTGCGCCTCTGCTTGTATGATAATATTGTAGTCTGTCTATTTTTTTTTTGTTTTTTTCACCTACTTCCTGGAGTTTTATGAACTAACATTGCAACAGCTTCTTAGGTCTATATTTATACACCTCTATAACCATGACCCACCGTACCGAACCCTCTGGCAGCAGCTGTGTGTGTACAGGGAGAGCTGAGCAGGTCAATATTTATTGCCTGTACATACATTAGAGTAACTTCACATCAGTCGGGAAGCTGAGAGGTCTGCTGTCGGTCGGCTCTTTGTGCCTCCACTTACAATCGAGACAAACCGAATACAGCCGCTAGAACTGTTCTGCCATAATTTATTTCTTTTTTGAATTGTATATTTATTTTGTGAATGTATCATGGTGCTGCTGACTAACTCCCATAATGCACTTTAGTTATATTCTGTACATGTTCTCTTGTGGTTGATTGACAATTTGATGTTTCTTTTTGATGATCCGACTTTCTTTTTCCCGCCTTTGATCCCTCACTGATGTATTGGATAAATTATTGGATGCTTCGTCACACCCACTTCCGTCTTTTTACTTTATAGTTTATTTTTTTAGATAGTCAGGGGCATTTGGACTCGTTTCGTGTTCTTCACTTGCACTGAGGGCATACTGTACATGTTTCCAGTTAATCCAACATTAAAAATGTAGCCATTAGAAGTCATCTGATTCACCGTGTCTTTGTTCACTTGATATGTTGGGTTTAATGTGACATTTATCACATGGCAACGATCACTGCGTGTCACTGGCTGACATACTTTCTATGAACAGGAGCTTCCACTTAAGAACAAATTACAGTAAACACAAAATAAGTAATAATAAAAAAGAGCATAGGAAGAACTTGTATCCTTTACATTAAAAAAGTTACAGTATAATGGTGGAGAACATATATACTGCATATTTAACACTGAAGATAGATAGATAGATAGATAGATAGATAGATAGATAGATAGATAGATAGATAGATAGATAGATAGATAGATAGATAGACAGATAGATCTTTAACAGGCACGACTCAACATTACAGACTGTGGTAATGGAGGAGGAGAGCAAAGTGTCGGCCATATCCTGTGCTGAGAGCAGCAGTGTACACGGGAGGCCATTAGCTGACAGGGAGTCATAAACGCTGCGGAAAGTCTGATAAAGCAGCAGCTCACACCGAAGAAATCAATCAAACAATGGAGGGAGACGTGTACAAGAACAACACAGTGAACTCGATCAATGGATGACTCGTTTTGGTGGAGAGAGGAACATATCCCACAATGCATCATCACCAGGCTGGAATGGTGAGTCAGTCGGGGAGAGACCGCAAAAGGCCCCAAAGTCTCAAGTCCACAAAGATCAACACAAATGAAGAGAAAACTCTCAGCAACACGGGAAAATGATCCATACTGATGATGATGATGATGATGATGATGATGATGATGATGATGATGATGATGGCGTAAAGCTGGCACTGTAAACCAGTCTTAAATTACAGCAGCCGATCAGAGGCCGTTTCTCTTTAAACTCAGTCAACCAGAATCAATTGGAGACAACCGGTGTTTGCCTTTGGTGCGTGCAGGTTCAGGGATCACAGCCATAATGAACCCTGGGAGGCTGACACCTCGCCTCCCTGCTGTCCTCCGTACCACCAACACAGCAGCTCACGTTATGACGATCGAACGCTCGCAGGCACCGGCAACAAAACCCTGAGGGACCACGAAGGTGAGCGTTAGTTTGAATTATTTCTGAGACCAACGTGTTTATTATAATACAAAGAGCAGAAATAAAGGTTATTTTAGCACATTTATTTTGGTATTCGTGGCATTTATTTGAGTTTTTCCAGTTTGAAAAGTAATTACAATTTTACTCCACTACATTTATCTAATAATTGTAGTAAGTTGCTATTTTGCAGACTTTAATTTATATAAAATATATATGAAATTTTCCTCTATTGTCCTCCTTAATTTGTGTATTTTTTCCTTCCATTTTCCATCTTTCTTTTCATTCTCCTCCCTTCTCTCCTTCCCTCCTGCCTTTCTTTCTTTTCTTCCTGTCTTCCACGTCTTTGAAAGCACAAACTCGACTCGACCCGCCAATCAACACTTTTTACAGCTCATCCTTTTTCACTTTCACTTTTCACTAAAATACAAAACTCATTTTACACTGCAGGTGAAACGATCTGAGCGTTTTCACATTGTCCACACTTTGAAACGTCCTATTCCAACCGGAAGGAGACAAACACGATGAGTAATGGTCCTGTTCTACAGATGATGTCACACCTGCGATAACATGGCCGTTCCCAACGCCTACGAGCTGATCTTTGCCGTGACCTGCGGCGTGATCCTGGGCATCGGCTTCTGTGCCAACCTGCTGGTCTTCTCTCTCTTTGTAAAGCACAACACCCTACGCAAGAACCGCCTGGACATCCTCCTGCTCAGCATGACGCTGGCCGACTTCCTCACCCTCCTGCTCATCCCCTTCACCCTGCATTCTGCCGTCACCAACTCCTGGCCCCTGGGTGAAACCTCCTGTAAGATCTATCAGTTCCTGTTGGCCTTCAGTCTGGCAGCCAGCACCTACTCTCTGTGTGCCGTGTCCTTGGCCCGCGCCATGATCATCACCAACCCGTACCAGCCTCCCACCATGGACCTGGTCATCCTCCTGTTTGTCCTGGTTTGGGCCCTCAGCTTCTTCATCAGCCTGCCACTGCGCATGTTTGCCACGAAAGAGAGCCTCAGCCCGAGCCTGCCAAACTTCACCTTCTGCCTCCCGACCATTCACGAGCACCATTACCAAGTGGTCCTGAGCCAGTTTGTGCTTTACTACTTCATCCCAATGCTCACCATCGCCTTCAACTACGCCCGATTGGCCCTTTTCCTCCACAAGAGCCCGGTTATGTCGGTGGCCAGCGCCAAAAACACCCGCCGTGCGTCTGTCATGGTGTTCTTGGCCGCCGCCACCTTCTCGTTGTGCTGGCTGCCGGGCTACGTGCTGGAGCTGTGCCTGTACCTGGGCCTGTATCGGCACGGCCAGGCGTGGGAGATGTTCTACTTTGTCTGTACTGTGCTCCAGTACCTGCACCCCTGCATCGACCCCGTGCTCTACGTGCTGCTGTCCAAACGTTACCGCCACAGGAGGGCAGCCTGGCTCTTCAGCTGTAACAGGAACAGAGTGCACCCGCAGGTCATCAACATCACCACAGACGCTTCCAAAACCAGTTGCTGAAAGTCACGTGGGCACCAGCCGATGGGAGACTGAGCATCTATACACGATCAACTTCCTGTGTGGTCCATTATGATACCTGTATCTCAGGCACAAACATACAGAAAAGATGCAGTTCTATTATATCTGCTGTACAATTTGACTATCATATACCTTCACTAAAGATCTAATTCACTTTTTGTTTGCATCCCATACATGTATTACATCAGCACACATAAGGTTAAGAATGCGATTATGAACACATGGGGTTGATGCTTGTGTTTTGGACTAAGTGATGCTGATGTACTGTGGGCGTTTGCTGTAATATTGAAGTCTCCTGTCCACAGTGTGCCGGTATCCTGTAGTGATTTCCATTTGATTGTTTTGTTTTGAACAGTGCTCCATCTGTCTCCACTGGTATCTACTGTATAAATGCCCCTTTGTGTCCCCTCCAAAAACCTGATTCCCATTCATTTAGTGACCCTTTCTCCGGCTCTCTCCTCCTTCTATCCATGGTCCATCATTATCAGTACTGCTTGATTTTCGCTCCCTCCCCTAGTTTCCCCTTTGAGACACCACCTCGACAGCCCTGTCTCCATCGTCTCTCCCTCTCTGGCTAAAAAACACAAGGAGCCATTGATAATATATTGTATCTCAAATCCATGAAAGAATATTTCTAGATTTCAAATGCTTGCCGTTGTGTTAAACTGAGCCTTTGCTTCATCTTGTGTGTGTGTGTGTGTATAAACAGGGGAATGGATAGTCGGATGGAACGAATCTCTCTCAGAGGTGGAAAATTCAATATGAAATCTGACTCTGGCTGAAATGAGACCCATTTAAAATGGTTATATGATTGTGTTATGATGTAATTATCCTGCTGGCTGCCACAAACTAGCACCCAGAAAACAGCAGGGCGTTAATACTGAATATTAACAATAATAATACTACTACTACTAATAATAATACTGAATAATCCTATGAGCATAATAGTTCCACTGATATGCAGGAAGGATGTGGGACATATTGACTCTGGACTTCAGGTGTAAATCTACAATAAAAACACATTTCCATGATCTTATCGGCTCAATTATGTTCACACAAAGACACATTGGTTATCAAGTGAAACCACAAAGATGGCAGGGAAAAGGCAGGACCGTGTGTGTGCTCTATCACAGGTGTGTGAGATAGTTGCCGAGTGACCGAGATAGCGGGGCAGAGATTGGAGTGTGTCATTTACTGTTACACACCACCAAGGCTGCTGGTGCTCATCCCACTCTCACTACACCGCTACAATTCTCTTTGCACCCTACAGTGACACCTGGTGGTTAAACCATGCAGCGGCAGTCACAAGGGTCCCCCACCACTTCTGAGGTGGATATTAATTTTACCCAAGAATCAAAAGTAATTTTAAGATTATAACTCCACTGAAATATTGAAAGTAACAGAAAAGGATTTCCCCATCCTCAGTCTCATCTCTACCATTCCATCATTCTCAGAATGAAGCGTTTCAAACTTGATTTATAGATGAAGTTGAACTTTGGAGGACACATTCAATCATCTACTATCTAAGAACTCTTTTAGTTTTATGTTCTTTCATAAGATAAGTGAACATAGACTCAGATGTGGTGATGATGTAAACAGCAAAGAAAGCCACACCAAGCCAGTTAAGGACAATTAGTTTATTCAACAGCAAATTGTGACAGGGAACACAATGTCATGTTTGTGTTTTTTGTGTGTTTTCTTTGCATTGTAAACCATGTGCAGGAGAACAGTGTCATTCACCATATACTGTATATATATACGTATATATATATATATATATATTATCAACCTCTACGTTGCACTTCAAAAGTGGGGTGTGAGGGCCTGTGTGAAAGTGCACAATGCACAATTCCTCTTGGAGGAAGAGAATAGAGGCCCTGAGGAGATCTTGGACCCCCAAAAAGGCCTCCAAGATCCCAAGTTGCATCACTCATCTTATAATGTTGTGATTGACAGGTTGTCTTCATTTGACTTTTTTATTGTTTTTCTTCAGTGTGCATCTGTGTGTGGCTTCTACTTATTGCATATCGGGTGAGCTGGTTCACGTGTTGTTCAGTGAATGTGTAAAGCTTTAGACTAAACTCTAATAAATTCTTCACTATAATTATAATACATCTCATAATGTCTAAGTTACATTCTTACATCTGATTCATTTAGAATATGTAGGCAATATATATTTGTGGATAACTGCTAATGGCTAACATAGTGGACATGGTCCACAGTTCATAATGTGTCTCTCATAATAAACTGTTGCCTTTAGCCCTGTGTATCAAGTATTACAGACATAGATATCATTTCTAACGAGACTAAAAAGAGTTTCTCTCCTGTTAAATAAATCCCAGGGTCAAGTTTTCACTTCATTCCATATCTGCAAAAGCAGCACATTGTTTTTCAGTATCAAGATTCACATCCAAAGACTTCATCTGCATATAAACAAAGTTAGCCATGTGGTCTCTTGTGCCTTATAAATCCTTTGTGCTTTCTTTGATTGTACACACTCTAAGTCATACATTTGGTGCATTGGAACTCTTCTGCATCGACCTGCACCCCGTATATGTATACTGGCAGAGGATTGTGAAACAGAAGGTAAAACAGGAGAGTGCATGTGGCTAACAATCAAAGACTGAAAATACCTCAGTGTCACACAAACAGCTACACATCAACTATAGCACTGCACAGTCAAGACACGCACATACACAACCAAATGCACGAGGTCCGAGAAACTTCACAGCTGAGTAAAACAAAATGACTCGCACGACATTTTCAAGATTAAAGCAAAGACAGAAAGAGGGGGGTTAAAAAAAATCACAATATAATTTCACAACATAAAAATAGGCATAGTGATCACAAGAACAGCATAGTATGAGATGAATCGGCAATAGGAATGTATGAAAAACTATAGAGATAACTTATAAAGATGAGATCACATGATTGGGCAGGTTGTGTGTTTTTTTTGTTTTTTTTGTGGCTAAGTTGTTATTTTCACTGGAGCCAGTCAGTGTCTAGTAGTTCTCCTGTCTCTTCCAAAACTATGGCTTTCAGTTAAGACATCAATAACGTTGACTTGTATGCAACTGAATCCTTAGAGCTGCCGCTATCATGTTCCTGCTAAATTATAAAAATAAGCACCAATTACAATAAAAGTTAGGTTTTCAGTCTGAGTCACCGGGTCCATGTGGTCATGTCCAGGGTGCCCTTCACTTCATTTACTGGACTGTTTACATAGAGTCATTAACCGCCACCTGTTCTGTCATGTTTCCTTTGGTCCTAGGTGTCAGAGAACGAGAGACTAAAGGTCCCCTCAGACTTAACCAATCTCCGGGGAGAAGTGGCACCATTGAACAGCCCTCCACCGCTTTGCATACAGTACAAACATCAACATTATGCTGCAAATTACTGCAATCAAATAAAACACTTTCCTTCATTTGATATGTCCACAGCATCAAAACATAAAATTACTATAATATGGACCGGGGGGGGAGGGGCTTGGAGAGGTAGGTGTGCAAATAAGCGATCGTGTACAAAACAAAGATTAAATCCTAAAACAAAAAGTTCATATCATCTGCGTATGTACAATATAATAAGGTGGACACTTTGACACAGAAAAAACGATACATACAAATATATAATGCTATACTACTTATAGGAATGAATATTGATAAATAGGTCTCACTCCCACAAATGATAATACATCAAACTGTTGCAGTGGGTGTTTACAGTGCAACAGGACAATTAAAGAGCTGCTCAGACAGCGGGAGCAAGGAAGGAATGTGATTGAATTCAAATCACCTTGATCTCCGATAAACCGATGGCAGGGCCGTGTTGGTGTGATGCATGATCAACATACAGGAATGCTTGAAATGTTTGGTAAAATCATTCTATAGCCCAAAGAACACTGAAAACACACTGCTGACAAAGAAGCCGTTTTCATTTGCTCTTTGGATACTGCCACTAATATATATATATATATATAAATAGATATATATGTATATTACATGTCAACTTGTCTGTAAACAATAATAATTATGTCTGGTTGAATGGGGTTTGAGCTACTTCTGCTAATGTCTCACAGGCTCCACGATGGCTGACCGCTGTGGCCTCCGTAGGTTATTTCTAATTGTTTGCCAGCAATATTATAGATATCGACTCTCTTAATGAGTTTAGTATTCAGTTAAAATAATTTCGTTCCATTTCGGGCTAAGACCACGTGCATTCATATTAACCTTTAGTCCACACTGGTGTCCCAACAGAGGTTTTCCTCCCATCAGTCAGAGGGAAACCCCTGCTTGTTCTGTGGTTTGAAGGTTTGAACCCACACAGAGCAGCGTGGCAGCACTGATCTGTGATCCAGTACGGATTTATCCTTTGTGCAGATCATCCATGTACACAGATGGTACTGTAATACACAGTAAGAATGTTGCATACATTCTCGAGTTTAGTGTTTGACTACAAGATGGGGCAATCTTACAGAGAGGCAACACAGTGCAGCCATTGTGGTGCCACCAAATATCCGCTGGGACCTAATCTACCTGAATAAAAGGCAATTTAAGACCGCTCAGAGCTCGACTCAATGGTCGAGTTCAGTACAGGCAGGGATGTGGTTTCCCAGAAAAGATCATGGGGGTGTGTTGCTATCGTATAACACACTCCCTGGATCTGTCTGAAACAGAGGCATGTATTTTGTTGTAATTCATGGTATTCTATCTTTAAGACATGAGGTCTGGAGCCGTTCATTCAATCACATACACGTTAAATAGTCTCACGGCTCTATCTTTCTTTGTGGAGGTCAAATTGTGCGTTAGGTATGTTTGTATATTTCATGGTTGCTGCTTTTTCCTAATTTCAGTGGTGCTCGTTGTCACTCAGGAGACGTTCGACCAAGTAATCTAGCAGCCACGGAAACCTGTGCATCTCCCCTGCAATTTCACAATCTTATTTTGAAAAGTAATAACACGTTATACTGACAGAACAATATCTTTTGAAACTTAAAACTGATATTTGTGGCCTTATTTCCAGAGAGCTAGGTGAGCCTGCCTACTGGAATTTAGTGTGCCACCGTAGGCAGCTTGGCAATCAAAGGCTCCATCCTAACCATGCCGATATCACAATATTCCACATAATAAACTTAAGTTAAAGTTATTGATTGATCAGGCCTGGACCCAAATAGGACCAAAACCATCTGTCTGAATGAGATGAGACCAGATGTGTTTGGTGCAATGCATTATGGGAGGGGAAGGCAGACACAGAGGTGCTTCTTAGTTATTCTTCTTAGGCAAGAAGCTGAGGATATATTCACCCACACCTAGGAAGTAGACCACTTGGGCGATACCAAAGAGCGGCGCAATGACCAAGGCTCGACAGTAGGCTCCCTTCAGGAAGGCCGACGGACCCTCATTAAGCAGAATTTTCCTTGAGTGCAAATAAAAGCTCATTTCATGCACTGGACATGAGGTCTTAAAAAGATGCAGATGTGCTGTGCTGCCTTAAAAAGCTCTTACCTGATACAGTCAGTCACCCCGCTGTAGGTATCTTCTGTGCTTCCTCTATTGAGTGACTGCAGTCTAGTCTTTATCACTGCAACACACAGAGCTCAGGTGAATAAAACATCAATTATGATTCCACACAGAAACCTGCAATATGCTCAATGTTCTGCTGCTCACCATCAACGGGGTTAACAGCGACCGCTGCCGTGCTTCCTGCAAGGCAGCCGGATACAAAAGACACATAGAAAGGAGCAGGCCCATCGGCACCTTTTTTGCCAAGATTATTCAGATTGGCAAAGAGAGGAAAGTAAATGATGGAGAAGGGAACATCCCTGCAGGAAGAGACAAGCACGCTTGTGAAAGTTGTAAACGGTGAGCAGTGGCTGTGAAAGGTTCATTTATTGGTTCCTAAAGATCTCTTTTACCTGAGCAAGGTGGCGCCGAGGCCTTTATAAAGCCCAGCGATGCCTTTTTCTCTCAGTAATTCTCGGGTAAGCTGCATGGCAGTTGGGGACTTGGCCTCCACCGTACCTGCTGCCACTGTCTGTGGCATCAGTTTCCTCTGAGCCGCTATGAGGCACAAGCAGCACAACATTAACAACAGCAAATCTACAATGGAGGAAGTGAAACTGCACATACTGAAAAACAGTCAAAAACCTTAGATACAAGCAACCAGGTCCATATTTTGACTAAATAATATTGGGAATACTACACAAGTACACAGCTGTTGTAATTTTGGACTTGACCACACGAGGCCACCATTTATCCACTTTATCCTGTTGTACAATTTCTCTGAACTAGAATTTGCGTTTAATTTGCTCTTACCAAGTCGTCCAGCATCTTGGAGCTGGATTTTCAACATCTCCATAGGAGTTGTGACAATAACCTGCAACGATAAATAACAAAGGGAATTTATTAGACATGCATGCTATGTCACACTGTTAACACATGTTCACTAGTAACAAATCAGGAGCCTTTCCCTGTGTGAAAACCGTTGAGTGTTTGACGATCTCAGCTCCAAGACACCATGTGCTGAGTGTAAGCTCTTGTTTTCCCCTGTAATCCACGCTGTGGTAACTAGTTAACAAGATTAAGGGTGAGATGGCTGTGTTTTCAGTAGCACTCTTAATCCAAGGTCTGCTAGTTAATCTAATCATGTTTCCCAGGTATCCCCAA
The DNA here is from genome assembly GCA_900303265.1 of Brotula barbata. Classification (NCBI taxonomy): domain Eukaryota; kingdom Metazoa; phylum Chordata; class Actinopteri; order Ophidiiformes; family Ophidiidae; genus Brotula; species Brotula barbata. Next base: position 16,337 of record OMNV01003932.1, read on the forward strand.
GCCTTTGCTCCCGTTGACAACAGGCATTCCCCTCTGACTCACTCGGTGCACATGGCCAAGCACTCTCAAATCTTATCTGATCACTCAAGTCCAGCTGCCACTCTAACAGCTGCTTCCAATGCATTTCAGTGATTGATTGGCGTGTTAAATTACAAAATCAACTCACAGATAAGAGACAAACCTCAAACTTCAGTGACACCTGAGAGGACATTTCTACGTCTCCCAGCTTTCATTTCATTGTGGGTGTGGCTAGTCTGGCTGAGGCCCAGTGCTTCACACATGAGCTGACATTGGCAGCGCAAAGGGCAACAGATGGGGAGCAGGAGGATGTAATTTAAGTAGCACCTAACTCACTCACTCACTCACCTGGCATGTACCTGCCCCGCACCCTGCCAGCATCTCCTTGACCAATGTGAGTTTTCTGAAAAAAGAGATGGAATGAAAGAAAGAAAAGAGATCCAAAATTAAAGCTGAGATGTCACCTCTTGTACTTGATGGTACAAAGCTTTAGATTCCATTTCATCACAGCCGCAAGGGCAGTTTAATAATTCACAACTGGTGGGCCAGACAGGTCAATCATTGATGAGTTTAGATATTTGTCACCATAGAGATCATCAGGGTTATCTACACAGACTGGGCACATGGGGGACAAAGGCTGTTAACCTCTCATCTCATCATGTGTTCATTCTTTTTGGAAAAGTTTCAGATTTCACTTCTCTACTGTATGCAAATAATTTTGTAGTTTAGTTTAACTATGGGGAGCTTAGTGTCTCCTCAGACGACGACAGCGCGGTGAAAGCGCCTTGATAGCTAAATTGTCAGGTTCCACGTTAAGAAAACATGCTAGTTAATCTCTGAGATGAGTGGGTGTGTGTCAGTCAAGATGTCAGCAGTTGTCTGCCTCACCCATCCTTGGAGAGGTGATGCCTGAAGAAGTCATTAGCAGCCAATTTGATGGCTTTCTCTGGCGTGACTAGTGTTAAGTTCACCGCCGCCCCTTGAAGGATAGAAAGGTCAGGGATTCACAAACAGAGCGTGCAGAGGTAACAGCACAGAGAGAGATAATCACATTAATCTTACTCAATGGACTTTGGTCCTAGCTGTATGTCTGATATGTTCATTTACAAGGACTAGGACATCTTCATCTATCATGCTGCTCACATCTGGAAACAAGGAGCCCTCCAAAGTGTTCGACTGAACATTTTCACTATTTAACAATTCTATTTCACCTCTTTTAAAGTATATTTTTATGGGTATGCATATATGTATGTTTCATGACCCCATAGCTCACACATTCATCACATTCTCAACTCTCAAATGTTAAAACGTACCTCGGTACATCCCAAAATATCCCTCTGAGCGGATGGTCTTAATAAGGCAATCTGACCTGAATAAAATACAACAATGGGGGTGTGTTGGTCAAAATGGTGTTTACGGACAGATGAATCTGATGATGAAGCGCTATAAAGCATCATTAGTATCCATGGCAGTTACAGTACAGTCTGCTCACATGCTGGTGTAAAGGCGTGATCCATTTTGCTGGTTTTGCAAACGCGTCTTGGCCAGGTCAATGGGAAACACACAGGTCACTCCAATTAGGCCAGCGATTCCCCCATTGATCAATTTGGCAGGCAAACTGGATGAGGGTGACGACCACAGGGGAAGAGACAGAAACATGAGTTGTGAGACGTCACTGTGGGTCTGCTACGGTGTTTGAAAACCCTTGCATTCCTTCCAGGTTCTGTCGTACCTGATCTGCTTGTCAGCCATTTATCTCAGGCCCTGGCTGGTCACAGTGTCAACGTGTCTGTCAGCTGGTCCCTCAGATGTCGCCCTGGTCTTCTGTTATCCGTTGCAGTGATCTACTGCTGTTAGTGGGACTTGATTTCTTGCAGTTCTTGCTAAATCCAGTTAGAGGTTATCTGTGCAGAAATAGGAAACAATCCACTCACATTAAACAATCCTGCATAAAAAAGACTCGTCAGCTAAATACAGGGCGGGTCAATGTTAAAAGTTATGATAAGGTAATCTGTGTGCCATCCACTCGTCATCTATGATTCCTGTTCCACAAGGGCACACTATTTCCATATGAAGACTGACAGCTGTCCCAAAATAGAGCCTCAGTCATTTCTGTGGAAGGATTATATTCTACGACAAATCTATCAGCACTGCAACATCTGTCTTGCGTGTCCTTGAACACATCATGTGGAAAATCCTATTAATTGGAACGCTGGAACCCATAAATCTACAAACGGATAATACCTTTTCCAGACAGATGAATTATACAATAAATGATCATATCCAGCCAAGACACCCCCAATATTTGGAACACAACACTCTCATTGTGTAAAAAAAACTGCTTCCCATTTCCCTTTTTATTCTCTCCACCCCCTTCATCCACCAATCACAGCCCACCTCTTCCTCTCTCCTCCGCACCAGCCCTCCCCCATCCTCTTCCCTCAGTCACGAGTCACGACTCTCAAACAAACTGTTTCCCGTCACAAATCTTTGCTGACCTATCTTTTCTTTTCTGTGACGTACGGTGCCATGCCTCACTCGTATGATTGTTTTATCAGGGATGTCGCACAGCGTGATGAGTCAGCTTTTGTATCACTGTATCACAGCCCGAATGCAGCTGCGGTGCAGGGACTTTAGTTTGGATTGGGACTCGAGGCCCCCGCTCGCTGCTCCAGCGGTTGAGTGGGGAGGAGGAGGGGGAGGAGGAGAAAGGGGTCAGTGAGCTCTCTTCATGTCTGTTGGCTGGGAGTTCTGTTTCCTGCTTCCAGGTGCTTCGCACAGATGACTTCACAGCTATTTCTGTATTTTCTGCTCCATCGATACGACTGTTCTCCATAGTGATGGTGTGCAGCATAGAAAGCTATACATACTGTTAGGAAAGAGGGCTGGGAAAATATGCGTGGTTGGTAATCAGCTTTGCAGCCTCCAATGAGTCAAACTGACATTTCTCGCCCGCATTACCAACCCTGCAGCTACTTCATCCCATCTTCATCATATGACTGCATCAGCACGGCGACATTTATTTGGCCTGCCGTCGTGGGCCGGTCATGACAATTGGAGTCTGTCTGAACTGGCATCAGTGTGCAATGACGACAGAACAAGTCCATCACTCAGCAACCAAGTCTTCAAGGGATTCTTTTTCATCAGAGAGAAGATAAAAAATAACAAGAAACTCACCAGGCTCAAGATAACAGTTTGATAAATGGTCTGATAAATGGTCTGGTTTGAGCAACATTTTTATGAAAGCATACAGCACAGCAGGAGTGATTTGAAACACAAACACACAGAGGTCATATTATAGGTCCGTGCCTCTCACCCAGATAAGTCACGACGAGGAAACGATAGAAAAGCTGATTGCGCAATTTGGCTCACATGCAGAACCTTGAACATATCATGCAACCTAATAAACCAGACAGAATCTGAGAAGCAACTGATACCTGTCTGACCCTTGCTCTTCATATCAGCCAGTGAGGCAATAAACAAAATGCTACTGACAAGAATCCACAGGTTATTAGAATCTGCATTTTTGGAACATCTAATCTTCTAAGTCAATATTCTTTACATTATTTACATTTCTTACATTTGGAGTTTGTGGATCAATGTTCAAGGTTAAGTGCTTAATGGTGTCCTTGAAACAGACACATTAGAGATATTTTGACTTGGACTCCATTTATACGAGCCAGTGGGAAAAGCACGCAAATCCCGAGACCACGACGCCAGAGCTACTAAATGAAATGTAGCCATTACATTCATGTTACCAGAGAAAAATGACTTTGACCACTCACAATGTCCACTTTAACAAACCTTTGGAATCTTAGAGGACCATGGAGCAAACACTATATGTGAATAATAATAAAGTGATTGATAAAAATACTACTGTTAATTTTGAATCCATAATAATGAAATAATAATTTTACAACATTAGGAACATTTGGTAAAATAATCTGATTATGTCTTTTTAAGATTATTGCTTTATTCTTTTTATTATCTAACTTTTCAACTTTGAGATCAATATTTTGAACACTTAAAAGCTTATATACTGTGCATTATCATTATCAGAGCTGTACAAGGTTATGCTTGTCGTGAATTCATAAATACACCACATTTAGAGAGAAATTGATTTTCTTTTTTGACACCACCCCAATGTCTACATAATGGAGGTGCATCACCAATCAAATACTGATAATACTGAATCACTGCAGACTGGCATAGTTAACAGAGAATGCTACGTGACAAGCACAGCTAGTTGTTCACTTCTACTTCACACTTCTATTTACTAAGCAAAAACCATGCAAATTTATTTCGCCTCATTCAAACGAACAAGGATTTTACACTCACATCCTCCAATGGCTTGTCGAGTGGATGACTTCAGTTCATCCAAACCACTGACACCGAGTTTCCTGAGTGATGTGGCAACATTTTTGACAAAACTCTGATATCTTAAGCAACCAATGAGCACAGCTTGCTGAAAAGACAGTAAAGAAGGAAGATCACCCAGCTCTTCCTCATAAGTCAGTAGGCTATTGTTGTTTGCGGTCCATCTGTCTCACTCTGAGCTGGTACAATTAACACACCATGGACAGCTCGAGCTAAACGCAGGAGCTGTACCAAAGAATGTTCCAGACATAGTACTGTATTTCTGCCATGTGGAGAAGAGTGTGAGGAGGAGTCCAGATACCGGAGATGACCACCATTATTTTTCAACTCCATGTTTTTGTCTGGGTATTATACACCATCTTTGTGTTTTTGAGGTATCCATTACAGCCTAAAAGGATCGAGCTTTGAACCGCAGCACTTCCAGACGGAGTTATGATCGAACCTTTTAAACAATGCTTCATATGACAAGGTCTATTTTTGGACTTATTCTGCAGAAACAAGGAATGACATTTTGTGATAAAATAAGATCTATCTGTGGCAGAGAGATCTGATTACTATTCCCTCTTCCCTGCAACATCAGGATTATAAACCCAAAGGCTTTCGTTCCTCTCCATTTACAACCTTGCGCCAAAAGCTCTGATCGAGTCACAGCAATGCATTTCTGCTACAGAGTAGAGTACAGAGTTCAAGTTCAGCCATTAATCCGGCTCAATTATGACTATTATGTTATGTAGTCACCTGCCAAAGATCAGCCTAACAGACTGACTGGAAGTTTTCAATGCCAAAATGGCACGTCTGTGCACAGGGGGTGGAGTGTTTGACACTCCCTCCTCTGATACCAATGTACCCCTGGTGAATCCGTTGGTGAATTCACGTTGGACTTATCTCTTGTGTCACCCCTACTTTCCTTCCTTCTCAGCTTTCCTACATCTTTGATTAGGAAACAATAGTACAGTGCATGAAATCAAGGGCAGCATTGAAGCATCTGATTACAATCTGCAGCTCACTGTGAAAACTCGAATGTCAGAATCAACAGTGATACATTAGCCCTAACCACCAGCACTGACATGTCACTTTCATTCAAAGCACAAATAACACTGACATTTTGCAACCGTGCCCATGGGATTTTACCATTGCCTTCAAAGACTATTTAACTTAAAATCCTACATGCAGACCAACTGTTAACCTCTTACATTCTGAAGTAACCAACAACATCATTATCATCATCATCACTAGTTCATTCAGTTTTATTTTAAATTCAGGTTAAAGATATCAAGTATACCAGGATGTATTCTAACGAAATCTGTGTAAAATGATATCCAGCACGTAGAGTACAGAGGATTTTAAGAGAAATAAAAATGCAATAGCAGAAAATATAAAAGTTGCTATAAGGGATTTTTAATGTCTTTTGTACAAGATGTCCTCAATTTAAATGCCTTATGAATTTGAAATGTTTTATTGAATTTGTCAGACGTCTTTTAAATAACCAGGAATGGTTTACTTAGAAGCATACTCAGTATTACCAGTATTTAAGGGGTTTAACACATCATAATGAGATTAGTAAAGCATACTTGTTTTCCGAGTATTCTGTAACAGACTGCGTTCCGTTAGAAAGCACAGACTGTCACTGTACACCCATGAATGGCTCAGCTCATCAATTATTTGAAGGTGGCAGGAATGCTTTACTACACTGCTTGGTTGCATCAGAACCAGAACAAAAAGATGTGAAAAAACGTTGCTTCTTCCATCACTGTACAGTAATTGTGTCCTTTTGGTCGATCAGCAGCTAAGTGTTCCTTAATGTGGCCTCACCTTCTCTCAAGTGGATAAACTCTCGGGCATGCAGCCGCAGATCTTGCATTCATCTGAAATTTTGCATTTGTCTGATCATTCCTCTATGACGCACACGACGAAATTGCGTCTATTAAGTGAGTATTAAGAGGCAAGTAAAGCTTAAAAAGGGAAAAGGATTGAGGTAGAGTTTCGCAACATCCACATGATGATGATGATGCTGACACCGTTATCTGCTAAAGGGAAGTGCGACCGCTGGTCTGGCAAAAAGCGGGTCCAGTTAATCCGTGACAAAATCCAACAGCCAGCAAACTGTCATTCCCATCCAAATAATCACCTTGTGATAAAATTTAACCCTTCAATATACGCTACACCTGTGCACAACCTGCGTCGAAATATGACAGCTAGCCATATTTCATATAACCGTCACGTGACGCGACTGTAACATCACACGTTGGAGATATTGCAATAATTCACCTGGATAAATTATCATTAAATACACACGCTCCATATGAGGCCGACCTTTGCAATAAAATTAGAAAAAGACGAAGAAATGAGGAGGAGGGGAGAAATGTAACGGAAAATGATTTTTATCCCTCACGTCGAAGCAGCTAGCACACGCAGCCACATCCCGCTGTGAAATACGGGATACATTTTCATGCAACACCGCTTCCGTTTTCATTCATTAATGCGTTAACACGTCGCGGTCGTGTTTAATACACACATAGCTTGTTGTAACTTGCATTTTTTCAATCACAACATCGACATTCTACATCTCGTTATGTACATACCACGACCAAGCCGCGTCCGGTGTCCCTTCCGATGCCGTTATTGTAAGGAATCAAAGCTTACACACTCTTTGGCTGACTGAGCGACAAGAGGTAACCTACCTACCGGCG
>OMNV01003933.1:2778-54787 GCA_900303265.1 Brotula barbata
CCCCCCCCCCCCCCTGCCAGATTTATGCACATTGCACTGAAAAGCCGACGTGGCTCCACAGTCTAGCCAAAAGAAAAACCTCACTTACTGTAATTTTAAAAATGCTTAAACACTTGCTGAATCATTGCGAGAAACTATTTTTCGCCTGTTTTTTTGTCTCCAAACAATCATAAATGTGTGCTGAATGACATTGTGCTGGTTTTATGTCTTTGTTGCCTGTGAATGTATACTGTAGAGAGCGTGTATGAGGCTCTCTGGGAGGACTTTTTAATTTGTGGATTCTGACCTGCGTGCCATGCGCTCAAGGCCATCCACGAGCTCTCGGTGCCGGTTATATCTGCAAAAACACTTGCTGCTAAAATTAGTCTGGACACTGTAGTGCAAAAGAGTGAGATCTGGAGGTTTGGAGTGTCAAGGCGAGGAAAAGCAACGCAAGGCTCCATAAACAAATATTTACTGAGAAATGTTTATTTTGGTTAAAAAAAAATAACATGATATGACAGCAGAAATATATAAAAAAATTCTATTGAATATAAAACATGTTAAGTCTGATTGCTGTCATTAAAGAAAAAAAAAAAACAGACAATCAGACAAAGGATTTTTAAATATTGTAAGAGGTCATTTTAAACGTGCATAAATTCATGTCAAACATCAAGTCAAAATGAAGCCAGAGACACGACTCGATGTTGATAATATAGATATCTCACGAGAGTAAGATCTTTCGCACCTACCTGCATGGATGTGTAGGCATAATCTGCATCAACAGAGCAGCACAACACAACATCCGTTGGCTGCACGGCTGGTAGCTTTTGCATGAGAAGAGTGCCTCCTGGTGGTCATAGAAAATACCATTCCGAAGGAGGGGATGGAGGGAAAGAGAGAGAGTCAAACTGTGTCAGTGCCTTAGTGGAATAATAGTACAGTCAGCTAATTCTAGTTAAGTGTAGCGTCAATAATGGTAAGCTTGTTTGACCCTGTGAATGATGTTCCCGCTCAGGTCTAACTCAGCGTTTTCCTTTTGGCTCCGCGTTTGGTGCTGATGCTTAGACAGTCATGACTCATCCTAATGTGTTCGAGTGTGATGATCCAGAAACAGTCCAAATATTTACCAGCATTCACAAGGAGGATTTGTTTGGTGTTTGTCGGAGCTTCCGGCTGCTGTCAGGTGCAGATACAGATATTATTCATCGATGTGATTCATATTCAGGCGTCAAACTTGGGGTTTACTTGGGTATTTTGTGTGTTCTGAAGTCATTTACATCTCCAGGAACACAAAACAGACGGCAGTGACAACGCGCAGCTACTTGATATTCGTAGGTGTGATGAGCTAGTTTCCATCGCACCAGGAGGAGCAGGAGCTGATTTAAAGACAGGAAGTGTGGAGGTCTTTAATCACGACCTTCACTGTGGCTTCAGGCACCACCGCCTGCACTTCACAATTAAGACGAGCAGCTAGCACACGGCCAGCGAACAGAGACGAGACCTTAAAAGACCAGAATAAAAACAGAGAACGCAGGGACGGGCTTTTTGTGACGTGTGGGCACAGCACAAACGCATGGAAAAGGCCTTTTACTGAACTTAAGTGGAAATAAAGGTAAACTGATAACCTGCTGTCCCCATCAAAGTAGACAGCTGTGTATTTTATTGATATTTTCTGATGGTGTTTTGTTTAACGTATTATCATCGGGGGGCTCTCATAGCTGGAGACTCCAGTCAGCCATTTGCTTTGCTTAAAAAGATTTTCTAAATCACGTCAAGGTTGAACAGGATATGAGTCAGACTTCAAATTTGGTAACTCAGATACAAATCCTTTTCCACCGCTCACTCTCTCCCATTTCCGAAAGTGAACTGCAATGCTTTATAATACATGACCCCCGATGCACTCAGATAATGCCTAGTTTTCCCAGAAGCCCCATTCTCCCCTCCTGTAATATGTGGTTGTGGTGCAGTGGGACTGTACTCCTCTGCTGTAATGGCCTCTGCAACGGTAATGTGTTTGGACAGATGGGAGAGGCGAGTGCTGATGTGCTTAACTACGCATTTTACAGCGAAACTATTAAAGAGTTGTGCTGTTTACACACCAGCATTTGAATACCTGTCTTCAGGCCAGTTTAATTATCCAGGCCCTTCTGTTATTTCTGCTGCTTTGTTGTCTCTCAGCTCTGCACAAGGCATGAGAGATTTGTTTGCAGCTTCATTAAGATATGGTGGTGGTAGCCGTTTGCAGGCAGGGGGAAAAAAAATATAAAATAAAAAAAATAAAAAAATCCATCCCTGCTGGAGTATCACGTACTCTATTCTCCCTGCCACCCCCATACATACACAGATACTGTACACACCCGTTTTCTTATAAAGTCATTTAAAGTGAGAAAATTAAAATTGCTCTGTGATGCCTGCACTTTGAAATCTCTTGGGGCTTTAGGCAAAGGGGAGGGACACACGCCCCCAGCCCACGCGATTCATCCTGAGACGTTTGATTAGTTTAGAAGTACTTATAGGGGAAAAGGGCTGGCATTATAATTTTGTTTCATGAATTCCTTCATATGTTCATCTTCAACTGTGTGTTCCAATAAACCATTAATCAAAGGGAAGAGAGGGAAGAGGGCATTTAGCCAGCAGAGCCATAGTCTCGGGGCCTCAGTGAGCTGGTGGATATGGTACTGAGAGACTGAAGGAAGCAGTGGTTTTTAATTATCTGGACTACATACAGGATGCCGTTTTTGATTGTTTTAATGAGGCAGCTGGCCTATTGTCTCCCCTTAATTCCTCCATTGTTTTTAGAATATGTCATAGTTCTTTATTCTTTTATCAGGTGCTCTGCAGGAGGATTTAGACAATAGCCTTCATTCCAACTGCATTGGCCACTGCACAAAGGCGGCTCACTGCAGACAGTTAGCAGGCAAACAAGTGCAAATCACGGGCTGCACTTTTTCCAGCCTTTCGCCTACTTTCACCACTTAGCGGGTTTGGTCTTTCGCTCGAACTCCCGACCCCATTCTCTCTCGGTGCCATTCACGCAGATCATGCCTCTGTCACGGGTGGCTCACCTGTGTTTCTGTGATTTGAATCACCTGTCAGAGAAAAAATAACTGTGACGAGGGCTCCTTCACGGAGTGTTGTTTTTCTGTTGCTCATCTGACTCCCCGGTGCAGTCTTGTGTGTGTGATGTATGCATGCGTGTCTCTGAAAATGCACAGATGTTACACATGCGCTGATTATCATATTGAATTTTTTTATGCTGCAGCTGTCGTAGATTATATATAGAAACAAAGAATCTTGATTTATCATGGTGATTCTCAAACTGAGGTACGTGAAGTGAAGTGCCCCCCAGTGGTGAATGGCTTTGGGGATTTTTGAGGGGAATCAACATCTTTATAATAGTTTAATACTGTATAAATTATACAGTATGCATACGATGCGCATATCGATTCCTACTGCTTTACGGGGACGTCTACGTGTTTTGTTCGGCTCAGTGAAACTGGGATGTACAGTCCTAAAACTAACTTCCAGCACTCTCTCACACAACAGATGGATCTGTAACATTCTTGGCTCAAGCCATCCGATGGCAGTGCGTACTCTGTTGTCAAATAGCAGTAAAACATTTTGATCAGACTCTGCATAAAATACTTCATTGCAGCTGAGGAGAGCGTACACTAGCTTTGATTTAGATTGATCCAAAAACACTGATTTGTATCTGAGCGCGTCAAGGCCTCGTGCGTAATCCTCTTTGTACACTCGGTGCGTCTGAACTATGCGATCCATACAGAGGAGAGAAACTTTTTGTGGCGGTGACTGCGATATATTCCTAGCCATTGTCGGTGGCAGTTTGTATTTGATGGTAACTTGGGCAGACAGTGGAGAGGAGTTTTGTTATTTTAATTAGGAGATAAAAATTCAAAGGGCCTCTCCAGGCAGTGTGTGGTATGACAGAATCAAAACGATGAAGTGGAGCGGCCTGAAGTGTGTGTCTTGTCACAGCAGATTGGCCGACAGATAGGCACCGCTCTTTAAAGTGGCGCTGACATGCACACGGGTAAGCGCACACGCACACAGCCCGCACAGAAATGGGACTTTGAGAGATGGCATATTTTATTACTATTTCACTCTTTTGACACGTTTGTGCTGGTCTAATTTTCAGTGCTTCACCAGATAGGACGGCTTAGAAAGGTTTTAATCAAAACAGCGATGTGAAATCTGAAATATTCAATTTTGAATTGAAATAATAAGGCATTTCATAGCAGAAACCTAACAATGATTTATAAATAATGCATGTCATGTTAGTGTGAAGTAAAAGCGGCTCTGTTTCCATTTCTTGCTTTTCCATTTCCAATAAATTCTCAGGGAAGTGTTTTGTTTTCATAAGGTGCCTCACTTGAGCACCTTAACCATGTCTACGGTGTACTTTTAAACCTGGTGATTCATGGCTTTTATGTAAACATGAGTAATCAGTGTTCCACATGGGTGGGGTGTGTGGAGCCGTGTCCTCCTGCCTTCACACCTCTCCTCAGGGCTGTCTTTATTCCACATCAGCCAGGACTCAAATCACATGTCCCCTCTCAGCCTGACACTCCGTCGGTATGTTTGCACATCTTTGAAAGCTAACAGCACGCTTTAATTAATTGTCCAGCTTTCCTCAGAAACAATGTCCTAATTCTGCCATTTAGTGGCAGCATATCATAGTTTGTTGTTATCTTCCCAGCCAGATTTCTGTAAATAGTCATATTAAAAACTTTAATCTCTTCAATGGAAAATGAAGTGCAGCTGAAAAGCCTGTCATGTGCTGAGATAAATATTATCTAAGCTAAAACCTTCACTCTCTCCCACTCCCCCCTTCGTTCCTCTCGCACCCCCTTCTCTGACTTAATGAATATGTTCAGAAGATTTCAGAGGAATGCTTAATCCCAAAACACAACAATCTAATAATGTAGAGGACCTGTCTCAGTGTTGCAGCAAGAAACAGCACTGTAGGCTACGGTTTACCAGCTGCGGTCTGTCTTGTGAAAAAGACAAAGAAAAGGAAAAAGCTGCCTTCGTTTGGATTTGGAGGAGAAAAAAAAAGGAAAATTACTTTTGTACCTTAAAATGATTTCAGTTTCAAACCTGTGCAACGATTCCATGTCAGTATCTTCATGCAGAGTAATAAAGCAGGTAGCTGCACCAGAATAACAAAATAATACGTTTTTGTTATGTATTTTGCTCAGAATAAAATGCAGTGTTCCAATTTCACGGAAAGGTTTCTACACTTGTTTTATGAAAATGTAACTTTTATGACAAATATAGCTAAAAATGACTAGATAGTAGATGAGACATAGATGTTTCACAGCTTGTTACATGGATGTGTCTACTTCCTTGTAGACCATTAGGTATACATGGAATTTCCACTTGATAGTCCATTTATGGAAACCTCAAATGTACCATCCATCGTTCAGAACATTGGAAAGACATATGTGAGACATCATGAGAACACTTAAAAATATTACAATAAGCTTACAGTTATCGATTATGTCCTCCACTAAACTGAAATTTCAGGCCAGCGTTATTCATGTTCATGCAATTCATCCTCTCATGTCCCAACTGATATGTAAAAGTCTCCTCTATCTCTCTTTTGTCCAGGTGGCCAACTGTGGTGCACCACCACCAAGAACATGATCGAGGGCGAGGAGCTGGTGGCGTTTGCAGTGGACTTTGACTCGCGTCTGCAGGCGGTGAACCACATGTCTCTGAGTGAGGGCATGTACCCCGCCAGGCTGCTTGACAGCATCCAGCTCCTGCCACAGCAGGCTGCAATGGCCTCCATCTTGCCCACTGCCATCGTCAACAGTGAGTGCCCACCCCACACACAGACGCCCATCCTCGTCAAGAAACACTTTTGTTTCAACATACAATTGCGCACGCTAGCGCTTGGTTTTTGCTCTGCTGTCTATCTCTTGTCTCTCTTATGCACACGCACACACACACACATATACACACAGACTACAGTCCAGAGCCTGCACTCAGTCACCTGCTTAACAAGGAGCGTTGTCTCCGCCGGGTGGAGATTAACCCAGATGCGTCTCTGCATTGGAGATAAGCGCCGTCGACCTTCAAGTTTTGGGTTCACATAAACACACTGAGGCTCGAACTAATGTGCTAATTGCAAAATACACGCCTCATGCAAACAGTGTGTTTGTTTACTTAGTGAGGGCTATCTAGGTTCAGCTCAACAGGGAGGCTTCTGCAAGCAGATGGCCCAGTGTTCATGTTTGCCCTTGAGAAAGGGCACCAACCCAGTGGTAGCAACAGAGCGATATGTAGCAGCTGAGGATTTGCTAGAAAAACCTTTTCATGTTGGCTTTGAGAGTCAGAACTGGAGAAATACAGAAGAGGTATGTGTGCGTAGGCATGTGAGTCCACACAGGAAAGTCCTTTATCTTTATAGTTATGCATGAATACATAAATAGTGTATCCTGATATCATATCCCTATCTGTCCCTTTCTGTGTCCCCCACAGAGGACATCTTCCCCTGTAAGGCTTGTGGAATCTGGTTTCGCAGCGAGAGGAACCTGCAGGCCCACCTGATGTACTACTGCAGCGGGCGGCAGAGGGAGCCAGAGACTGTAGTGGAGGAGAGTGACACCGGACCCCACCAGACCCCCAGCATCTGCCCCTTCCCACAGTGCAACAAGAGCTTCTCCGGAGCCAGGGCCCTTGAAATGCACTTGAGCACTTCACACAGCGGTGAGAGGCAACATTTTGTATGACAAAGAGTTTGTTTTGACACAGAACTCCACAGTTGTGTCCTGAAGATTGTTACTTGTAAGTCGTTTTTTAAAAAGAAAGCGTGAAGTGTGAAAAGTGTTTTAGACGGAAATGACACAGGGTTTTACACAGGTTTGTAAAAATGACTGCCACTTCAGAAATATACATATCTTACTGTCAGATAGCACATTTGACAGTTTATCTTTGAGCAAAAAAAAAAAAAAAAATGTTGCGGCTGTGAATAAGTTTGGCATAATGCATGAGTGTTTGATGGTTTCTACAGTTAACGGTAAAGGAGAAGTGGGAGGCGAGATTCTGAGCATTTCTGCCTTTTATCTCCTTCACAGGTGTCAAAATGGAAGAGAGCCTCCCTCCTGGCACCAGCTTGAAATGCACAATCTGTAACTACACGGCAGATTCTCTTATTACATTCCAGCATCACATCATGTCTCACCTGTCACAGGCGGCCTTCAGATGCAATCACTGCCATATCAGCTTCCAGAGCCACAGGGAACTCTTACAGCATCAGGACTTACATGGGCACGGCAGCAAACTTCACAGGGAAGGCGAAGGCAACGAGCATTCCCCCAGGGGGCCTGAGGAAAGCCTCCAGCAGCAGCAGCAGCAGGCCCGCGTTGAGCTGGCCAACAGGAAGGATGCTCTGCTGGGGAGTCCCAAAGGGGTCCTCAATAAGGAGACCAACACAGACGGAGAGGCTGAAAAAGCTGAGAAGAAGCCCGTGCTGTCTGCTCAGAAGGGAGAGGCCCACCTAGGCAGCAAAGCCAGTTTTTCTTATACTAGGATCAAGTCTGAGCCCTCCAGCCCCCGACTAGCCTCCTCCCCTGTGCAGCATAACATGCCTACATTTCCCATGGGCCCTTTCTTGTCTCAGTTTGCTTTCTCCCAGGATATTTCAGTAGTCCCACAGGCTTCAGAGATTCTGGCTAAAATGTCAGAGCTGGTTCACCGGAGGCTGCGTCATGGAGGGAACAGCTACCCCCCTGTCATCTACAGCCCTCTTATGCCCAAAGGGGCCACCTGTTTTGAATGCAATATCACCTTCAGTAACCTGGACAACTATTTGGTCCACAAAAAGCACTACTGCAACAGCCGCTGGCAACACATGGCAAAATCCCCAGACTTCTCAGCCCTGTCAGACAAAGTCCCCGAGGCAGTGAGCCCCAACAGTGGCCACAGTTCAGTTAGCATGCTGGCCAGCTGCCACCCCACAGAGGCCGACAACCACCTCATGCAGTCTGCGTGTCTGAACTCCAACGTTTTGGATATGATCAATACCGGGGCCAAAGGGCCTGAGAAGGATCTAGCAGCACAGGTAAAGAAGGTCTCCACCCCGACTGGGGCTGAGGAGAGGTTGAACGGGAAACAGATGGAGGGGAAAAGCCCCAGTACAGGCTTGGTGGAAAGTGACAATGATCCAAACAAGACAACCTGTGAAGCTTGCAATATCACCTTCAGCCGCCACGAGACCTACATGGTCCACAAGCAGTACTATTGTGCCACCCGTCACGACCCACCCATGAAACGCATGTCCGCCAACAAGGTGCCCTCCATGCAGAGAACCATGAGGACCCGCAAGCGCAGGAAGATGTATGAGATGTGTCTTCCTGACCAGGACCACCAGAGACCTCCAATGGGTCAGCCAGGTTTCCTAGGAGTCCCACCCATGGTGAATCCTTGTACATCCCAGGAAGCTGTAGAGAGCCTAGCTGAGCGCTTTCACCCTCGCTGTGACATCTTCCCAGGTATGTTACCCAAACACCTGGAGGCCTCTCTGACTGTCACTAAACCTATTCTGGCTGCTAAATGCAACACCATGGAGCAGCAGGAGCTGGATGCTCCTATTGATCTCAGCAAAAAGTGTTCGCCACTCTCTGACAAGACATGTAGCTCCCCTAAAAGACTGTTGGACTATCACGAATGTGCAGTGTGCAAGATAAGTTTCAACAAAGTGGAAAATTACCTGGCACACAAACAGAACTTTTGCCCTGCAACAGCCGCTGCTGGTACCACCCAGCAACAACAACCACAACAGCAGCAACAACACAATGAGGCTGGAGGCCTGGAGACGACCATTTTCCCAGATGTGAAGAGCGAAGGCAATAACAACCCTGATGATGCCTTCGAAAAGAGCCCAGGCAAATGTGAGAAGAATGGCAATGGGAAGGTGACGGTGCAGAATGGAGGCATGTTCCCCCCTCAGCTCGGGCCTGTGCCAGGACTCAAGCCTTTTGCTGAGCCTCAGCTCATCCCATCAAAAGATGAGAACAAGAATATGTTTCTACCCCACTGCCTTTATCCCGGAGCGATAAAGAAGGTGAAAGGTCCCGAGCAAATATCTCCGTTTTTTGGGATAAAGCCAACCGATTATGTGACTGGGGGGCCAGCGATGCAGGGAGAACCCAGCGAACAGGAGCAGGGTGTGAATGGGGGTGGAGGAGGCTCAGGAGGAGAGCCGGGGACACCTAGAGAGCAGGGCCAGCAGCCTGCTGCTAATGGCTGCCCTCACCCTGGCAAGGAGCCAGCTGCCCTGCTCCCCAAAAACAGGGGCATGGTCATCGTCAATGGGGGACACAAATCTGAAGAGCGTTCAGGAACAGCTCCCCCACAGCAAGAAAACCAGTCTCATAACCCTCAGCAGCCAGACGGCCAACCACCCAATCCCTCACCTACGTGGTCCGCTGAGAACCAGGCCGATTCCAACGAGAACATGTCACCTTCCTCCAAATCCCCAAGTGAGGAGACACCCACAGCCAATAAAGGCGTGAACGGCTCTGGAAGTGGCAAATACTGCCGCCTCTGTGATATCCAGTTCAACAATCTGTCAAACTTTATTACCCATAAGAAGTTTTACTGTTCATCACATGCTGCAGAGCACGTAAAATAAGTTGAGAGGAGAAAGACCAATTCTTCCTGTCTCACACCTTTTCCCCACTTTTGCCCTTTTTTCTCCTTTTTTTTGGTACACTGTTGTGTCTGGAATAGTGCATCATGCAGTGCTATACGCTGCTTGTGGACAATCAAGAGAAGCTTCTTCTTTCATTGTTTTAAGACTTAAAAATGCAAAACCATTGGTTAAAAAAGAAAAAGAAAAGAAAAATGAATCAAGAATAATATTGGTGCCACTTTCACATTATTTATTTTACAATCAGTATTAATAGGGGTAGTGATCTTAATTTAAATTCAAAATGAAATTTATATCAGAGTTGTTTGTAATGTTATTGTATAGTCATTCTTGTGTAGCACACATATTGTTTACACTGTAATGTAGGCTCAATGAAACAATAGACAATACAAAATGAGATGCATTTTAGACACAAAAATAGCTACTGAGGCACTTGTGTATTCTTATTTGCTGTACCAGTTTCTGTATATGCCCAAAATGTCAGTTGCAGATCGCTATTAATGACTTGTCAGCCTTAAAAATCACCATTTGGTGGTGATAACCAGGCACAAAGCTGCACCGTGCATTTTGGCATATACACATAGCTTTGCATACATATGTGGCTGTTTGTCCCTGTCTCTTTTCTTCAATTCAGATGTGGATGTTTTCATGAGGATGGCAGCATTCTTGTATAGTACTTGTATTTCTGTTGGATGATACACTTTGGTCTCCCTTTTTGAAATTTGCTCTCAATGCAATACTTTGTAAATGAGGGGACATTACTGAAAGCAGTATTATGGAATGGGGGCTGTGCATATAATTATTTGTAACCCCACAGGGAAAAAAGATGTACAAGAATTAAGTTTATTGCTGATGAACAAGATGGGTGGGAGGTCGGTGGGGATACTGATGTAAAATGATCATTCCAATGTCCTGATTATGGGAGAAAATGTTTCTTAAAACGTTGTTGCTATGCATGTATATGGATGGAATAAAATTCCAGGTCTGTTGGAAATTTTTATTTTGATGTGGTGTCATAATTAAACTTAAATCCTCAGGATAATCAGCTGGTGTCTTTTCTTTCTTTCACAGTGACTGTTCACATCTGTGCTGCGTCAAAACAGCCAGAAATTAGGTAAAACATTTTCGAAAACTAGAAAAACCAACGTGAGTCCATACAATACCATGACCGGAAGCGATGGAACTTGCGGGTAGTTAAAATCATTACACCAAACAACTAACAGCAGAAACTGAGGACGCTGAATAATAAGCAGGTATGTGTGTGGCTTTCACAAAGATAACAAGTCATGTGTTGTTTGGCACTGGTTAGTTATGTGAAGAGACTGAAATAACAAGTGGGAGGATAAGAGTCATTGTAAACATTTAGTCACACCGAACGCCATCCAATCTTGAAAAGGCATCCAGCTGTCCATAAATAATTCCTGAAAAGGCCTTTATGTTTGTGCTTTTTAACAATACCAAACATTTGGGTGATCTCGCAAGAGAGATAATGAAATTTAATGGAATATTGAAACATATTCATCTCTTACTTAGCCCAGGTCATGGGTTAAGTTAAATTCTAGGTCATGAATCACTCGCTCTGTTGTCTGGCTTGCCGCTGGTTGATTAGCATCTTCAGGTGCTGGCTGATGGCAGATGGTTTCTTGTAGATCATTCGCCGGTCTGCTCCTTTTATGTGAATGTGACTGGCTGATGGATAGCACTCCTGCAGAAACTTCTTTTGAAGCTTTGCTACCATCTGGTTAATCAGAGAAGATTCATTATGGGTTTACTCAATGTTCACTGGTCGTGTAATATGAAAGTGTTCCTAATGCATCGCCGAGTCGTGTATGCTCACTTGGTTTAAGTGCTCTGGTATTTGCTGGTCGAAGGAATCTCCAGTGATCACACTCAGGGAAGTTCTGCTGGAAAGTGGCTTAAACTTTGCGATATCCCTTTAAAGACACAGAAAAACATTACTTATTTCATAGCATTTTAATATTTCATGAAAACTTGTAAACCTGAAGCAAAACAACAACAAAAGCCCTTGCCGTATTTAACTGTATGTTTTTCATACCTTACTTGAGCTGCACTTTCATTTAGAAAGTAATGTTCATCCACAGCACTGCTCTGATGGGCAGGGTTACTTAGGAGGTATTTCTGTAGCAAACAAATAACAAATCAGTTGTTTGTAATCAAAATGTATTTTTGCGAAAGGAACAATAACGCGTGTGTAGTTGAACTTAGTTGCTACTTGAGCAGTGTTGCTCACATAACCACAATTTGGAGGATTAAATACTATCCACAAGACAATGTGATTGCCAAAACATGAATCATCCCTGATCAACACTACTTCAGATTTTGCTCTACACTGTAAACAAAGATTGTCGTCATCATCACGGGACCACCGTCGTACCTTCAAGTTACTTTATACCATACAGCAGTCTTGAATTAAATGTCATGCACAGCTTTTATGTATACAAATTGGATAGAAAATGCCCTTGTCTTTGCCAAAATGAAGCATTTTACAAAAATAACATGGCAAAAAAATTTAGTTGAGATTTAACTTGTCATTAAGGCGTCAGGGGTTGGATTTCCTGACTGCACTTCTTTTCATATGCTATGAGACAATATTGATAATCTCCTGATCTCAAGCAAATTCCTAATTCCGTTTTAAATTTGGATCTGCCACTGAGAATAAAAAGGAACTGATGACTTAAACATTGGGTCAACATTTACAATGAATGAATTCTGTGAGTCCAGTTCTTGTCCTGGATCACACCTGACTACTTATAGCACATCAAAATCTACAGCTTGACAGGGGAAGTTCAAGAGGCTACCAGAATAGATGTGAATTCTTAAATTGAGCAGAATTGCCCTTGTATCTATCACACGTGTGATGAGCCCAGATAGCTTTGGTGCCATTAACATAGCAGCAAACAATTCTGCTCCAGTTCAATTAAGTAGTGGTCACAGAACATGCCCTTGAGAAATGGACTGCATGCTCTATTGAGTTATCTGTGTGTGTGTGTGTGTTGTAACCTTCAATAGCCTTTTTACAAAACCTTCCTCTGTCCTTAGAGAATTCAAGCACCATGATGTCCTTATCTCCTTGGCAACAACTGTAATACTTAAAAACCTGAAATAGGTCCCTCATCACTGCTGCCATCTAATCGTGGGTGTCTGGCAGCAGAGAACAAGGCGCCTTAACGAATTATTCACATCTGTGCCGAGGCAGTAAGCGTTGCCTCATTCAGACAGTTGCACAAAAATTAAATAGGATACTGAATGAAAGAACAGAGTTCAGAGGGCCACTTGAGAAGTGACCTTTTAATATTTCTCAACAAGATTTAATTATTCAAATACAGTGAATGGCTAAAAATGTAGCTCTGCCTTCTGTCTCTGTTTCCCTACATTGTCTATGTCTACTGAGAGCATTTCCCCATGTTACCAAAGCTATCGCTTGTTGTGCATCACCAGAATTCATTACTGTTCCTCTGTTTAAGAGGTTTTCTGTAACAACCACAAAAAAAGAAATACAAAGTGACTACAGGATCTCAGGACAGACAGAACGGTCATTATTGTGTACACAGACTCACATCAGATCAGAGGAGAGCGTGAGTATGGAAGACTGTAATATAAAAAACTCATCTGCAATACACAGCTCAGGGTTGGGAAAAGGCTTGTAGTCTCATATGAAGACCATTTCCCTCATACAGTGTATTCCCAATGACCTGTCAAAAGGCTGAGTTTACAATATAGCAGGCGTCACAAGATACAGTGCATTTGTGGTGTCATGTCAACACCACGAACAAGTTCAGTTTTCATTTATTTTAAAATGACGCCTGGAGTCATATCATGGCAAATTCACATTCGCTGGTGATATGAAAACAACAGGTTTTGCAATCATCTTCCATACATATCTCTTCCACGGAGGAGCAGGAATTATTCTTGCACTAGCACCATCCTGTGGCCGAACACCAAACATGGCAGGAATGGGTTTTAATGAAGGCTGAAAGTGTTTGTACAGATCCAGCATCTTGTCCCCAGAGTACACTATTGTTGACTTATTATATTTATCCATAAATCATTTCTAGATTGCTGCTGACCTGCACGTCTAGCATACCACTAGAGAACAAGCTTGGTCCCATGCTTCCTTAAATTGGCCGGCTGAACCTTGAGGGCATGAATAATTATTGTGTGCGTGTGTGTGTGTGTGTGTGTGTGTGTGTGTGTGTCTGACCTGCCGCTGTATGATGTCCTCTGAGATGTTTTCACCTTGGATAGTTGGCTTCATGACTCCCAGGATGATCAGCATGCGACTTAACCCAGTAGCTGCTGAAAACTGCTTGGCTTGGAATGATGGCAACAGCTTGCCGTACCTGCCATATACACACGAGCGTACACATTTTGTGAATACACACAGCAAAAAATATTCTCTATTGATTTTAGTAGGTGTTAAAGACACAAACACTGTAAAAATGTGTTGTAAAATGCCTGACATAAAACATTTTTGGCAAAAATCTCAATCAATCTAATTTGATTATTCAACAGTGCTAACAAAGCAGGCAGAAAATTTTACAGCTGAACAATAAAATTTATTGTATCTAAGTACAGTAACCAGGGATACAGTAAATGGTAAAAATAAACCTTAAACAGCAAATGTTTGTGTAGATAAAATTTAAAATACAAGACAATTCACACTGTTTACTACATATGAATTGATAAGTGCAGTCTGAAAAGCATTTTATCCAACATTTTCTTTTCTTATCTGTCAGCATTCTGCATATGACAACTGAAATACATCTGTGGCCATCCTTCATATTACATAGCACCTCTAACCGATTGGCTCTTCTTGTTTTCCTACAGTTTGTAAACTAACCAAGATGCTCCAGTTGTCAAAGTTAAGTCTCTGATAAGATAATGATATTCTAATAACAGGAGGAATCAGTTTACTTAACTGAAGTCAAACATGAATATTCAGCCTCTTCTAGTCTTTTTCCAACCAAAAATCTCAAACGTTTTCTCGGAGACATTTGCTTGGGGAATAAGAAATTATTTTTTTCAGCAGATGAGCTCTGGGATTTTGTAACTCAGGAGGCCCAATCGGTCTCGGCTCACTGGTGCTGTGAATTGGCTGGTCTCAGCCTGTGGAGCCCAATCAATAGTGCCGCCCGCCTGCTGCTGCCATTGCCGCGTGCCGCGGCCTGCCCCAACACGCAGCCGACACGCTAAAGATCAGCTCCCACAGAGCAGAGGGCCAATAACCCCTGTCAGCACCTTGGTCTTACACCTGATCTGGGCCAGGATAGCACTCAGGATCTCACCACAGATACATATCAACTCCTGCAGTACAGCTCAATATCTAATCAATGAAAATCAATCCATACTTCTACTTTCAGCGCCTAAACCAAGCCCGGTAATCCTGTATATGCAAACACAGGATATGCCATTCATCAGTAATGTCTTCAATAAAGCATATTCTTCAACACAAACCACAGCAAACTGCGCTTTATAACAGGCAGACTTCACTTTTGTTTCACTAACATTATGCTCAAAAGATCTTCATCATAAACATGCACCGTTTGTGTGTAAAATAAGCCATTTTACCTATGAACTGAGCCTTCAATTATCAATCTCTGCTCTGGCTCATGTCAGCAGTGATTGGTCAGATAAGGGCCACAGCAACAGCAGCAACCGGGTGTCACACTACTGCCAAACGCTGTTGTAAAGATAAACATGTATACCGTATTCATGGTACAGAAACGATACCTACAGGTCAAGAGTGGAAACACACAGAGGGCTGAGAAAAGAAAGAATTTGACTGTTCTCATTTTCTCTTTCATTGACAGAGTAAACTTTTCAAATCAGACCTCCAGAGAGTGACATTTTGACATTCTCATCTTCCTTGCCACCGCTATCCCCTGAAGTCATTCCGGCACCACAATTTAGAATTGACTCCTCGACCTGGCTCTTTAGGGACTTTTCAGCCTCTGCACATTTTCCACCTGTCACCTTTCCCTTACCTCTTGATTCCAAAAATAAAAGAGAAAAAAAAGAGAGCGAAAGAAAAACTCTCTCCCTATCAGCCCCCGAGTTCCAATCTGGTCAAATCATTCCTGGCTTTGGCATTGAACATAATTTCAAGGATTCTCCAGCCACCTGTCCTATTCCCTCCTCTTTTTTCCATTTTTAATTCTGCCCCGGAGTGAGGATTATGCGAAGCAAGGCATGCGTGTCAAAGGGAAATTTAGTGGGTAAAGACAGCCAAGATTGGCGGGATGAATTAAACAGATAACGGGAGGAGACGAAGTGGAGGAACCATGTAGAGCAAAACGCCTCACCGATGTTGGTCATTTCACAGGGGCTTTTTTTTTTCTCCCCATAGGAGCGAGGAGGCAATATCTAAATTAATAAAGTGATGAAATGAGTTTGTGCCGTGGACTTTCTGCTGTTTGACTTTCCCATCTGGATTAGTGCAGGCTGAATGGACGCTCTGTTACTTTTGTTACAACTGCGCAATTCACTGTCGGAATTTGGCCCTGTGGTGATAAGGCTCCCCTCCTCCTCCTCCTCCTCATTACCATCTCATTTCATATGCAGGGCCTCTGTTACCTGAGAGCCTGCTCACACACAAAACACCAACTATTACACGAGCTTCTGCCAGCTATTACAATGAGCAGCGAACATTTAAACATGGACTATTACATAAGGCTCAACTAACTATTAGGCAGAGGGAACACTTAAAAAAAATCCTGTTACGTTAAACGTTTCCTGACTATCACAAAAATGTATGGATATGGACAGTTCCCTGATGGCGTGCTTCTAATTCTCAAGCAGCTGTGACAATTTGACCAGGCGAAGTCTGAGGTGAATCTATGGTAGTCATGTAATGTGTCACGGACACATTAAAAAGGATGACTTATTACAAGATTTCACTTGGAGACTTGTTTTTGAAATGCTTTAATGTACAAAACAACTCTCCAACAACCCATCCTTCCTTGCTATAACATCACCGTGTACACTGTGTGAAGATTTTAGGCAATTTCAAATACTGCCTCAAATACCCACAGTGCCCACAGACAGAGAACATCGATGCTGGTTGAATGCGTTCTCACTTGTTTTTTACTTAGGCGTAAAGATCTAATCAATAACTGGACTCTGATGGCAGTTCAGGACCTTGAGATTTGACTTACTGGATTAATTTTAGGTGTGAACATGACGTCTTACAACTTTCACAATGTTCACTCCAAATTCTCGATTACATTAAACTACATAAATGAAGGGAAATATTTCAACAAAATAAAGCTTTTAATTAGTTTCACATTTGTAACAAAATTATACTACAAGGTCCATACTATTTTCTGACAAATGACTTATGGGATAGTTAAAATTAATATTTAATTTATTATTTCTCTATAACATAGTAAAAACAATTAAACCACACTGTTACAATCTACACAAAACTGTGTGAATGTATGATCTACTGCACTGTAACATAACATAAGGAAACAAAGTCAATTACATCACATTTAGACCTACAGAGACAAACTATGATTCAGTCATGATGCTCCCATAATTTGAAATCTGAACTACCTATGGCCAAACAAACGAAGTGAAGATTTTTTAAATTTTTTTATTACCATGTTACATTTTATGGTGCAGAAACTACATTGTGTTTTTCATTGATTAATCAGTAGAGCCTTACTTTGAAATAACAGAGCAGAAAGATAATGTCAATACTATCATTGAGAATAATGTATCATTATTCATATTGTGTGTTGCCTTCAAAACATAAACTATCAATGTCGGATGTGTTTTCGGTTTGTTAGTTTAAGATTTTATACTCTGCCTTCTTTAGTTAATGACTGTACTTCTGTTCCACAGTCTAGTTTCACTTTGAATTTCACAACAGGCTTTGATAGCACTTTGCTTATTTATTTATCTATTCATTTATGTGTGCGAATTCTGATAAATGGTATAGTGAAATTATCGTTTTATTATACACTACGGTCATTTGTTTTATATATAGTGGGACTAAGATTCAATATTCAAATTTATTTCGGTCCATGGTGTACACTGCCTTTTGCCCAATGACAGCTGGGACATGCTCACCTTGGACCTTGGACCTAGAGATAATGGTCGAATGCATGGTTTTCACAACTATGTGATCAATAAAGAACACACCAAAAGGAAAAAATGCCAAAAAATGACAAGATGAGAAGAGGTGTAATGCCAAGTATGGGCACATGGTGTCATAATTGCATTATGAAACTGTTTGAAACCACCGCTGTCCACTTTCCAGCCTTCCTCAATCCTATAGATTACACTGGGGTAAACACACAGGGGCCAAGGCAGCCCTGCTTCATTAGTGGAGTGTAACAGCAATAGGCATGCTTACAGCCCTGCTAATTACGATTAATTGGCATTCCTGACTCGTCAGGGAGTCTCTACATGGAAAGGAATCGGGAGATGAGGGGAGGAGGAGGAAGGGAAGGAGGACACACTGGGAGCCACTAGGTAAAGGCATCCTGACAATAAGCGCTGTACTGATAACACAGCACCTATAAAGTGATTATGTTCTTGTTCAATCACGTCTAATGTACATCATTCATAGTATTCTGAATTCTGAAGGTATTTCAAAATGGGGTATATTCTAGACCAAAAATATGCAATATATTTTTTGTGAACTCATTTTGTAGTGTGCAAAAAATAAAAAACAAAAATCACATTATGGTAGCTATAAATATTCAATCTGAAAGATGTTTTCCACATATTATAACCACCACCTTTTGCTCCATTCTTCTGCGAGTGTGCCATCTTTCTACATGTTCATCACTCTTCCTTCATCCTCCCCCAATCACTCCATGGCCGGGTGATTGCTGTCAATCTTGACCGAGGATCCCTGGAGGGGCTCAGAACAGAGCTGCGCTCCAGTGGGTTATCGAACGCAGCTCATAGTGAAAGCAAATGGCCTCTGAGGACAAGACTAGATACGCCACCACTAACTGCTGCTGTTTACCAATGCAAGCAAAGGAGGAAGGAAGAGAAGAGGGAACGGGAGTGAGAGGAGAAAATTCTATCAAGTATAGTGCAGCACAGATGGACAGAAACACTCTTCTTTTCCCTCACAATAAAGCCCTGTCTGTCTTATAAATCAAACCAAATTCAGCAGTTGTGAGATCTGACTGGCTCGTCACTCAAAGTGACACTCATACGCTGCCTGTCATACTGAGCAGCATCCAGGTGAGCAGCAAAACATGTCTATCTCGTACGCACTACAGCAAGCTGTGTGGGTATCCCTGTGTGTGTCTTATTGGATGTGTGTTGGTGTTCATGAATCACATGCATATGTGTGTATCCGTGTGTGTGTGTGTGTCGGCGGAGGGGGTCTTGGCATATTAATGACAGCTAGGATGATGAATGGGACAGAAAGTGTTGTTTTCATTCTGGGATTCATAACTCAATCAGGCTTGCATCCAGGCTCACAGCCACAGCTGTTAGGTCCACACTGGGCCATAGTCGAGTCAAGTACTCATCTCCTCACTCCTCAGCAAAGGCTAACATGTATCATGGATTCAGACACAGATAATACACTAAGCACATAAACATATATAAACTGTGGGCTTCTTCAAATCTGTTGCTTGCTCACTCCTTTCAGAAAGAGTCACTTTCAATTCACATACTGCTTGGTACAGTGTAAGAAGAGTTGATTTCACATTTGGAAATTCAAACCATATCCACAACAGACATGTAAGAATGCTCGCAATGTGTGGGAGCGTGAGAGAATACGGTTTGTACTACAAAATAGTAGCCCAAATCTTGTGACAGGTCAGGTGCTCCAATGGGCAACGACCTCCATGTATGAACTGTTTAAATATACAACCAGAGAGAAATGTTGTTGCATGAGCTGATAAAAATGTTGTACTTTTAAGACAGTCTGCACTGTGAACAGCAGACATGACAATAGTACAGAACTATAAACAGACCCGACCACGGACTTTTGAATCTGTGGTCCAGCAGCATCAAACGCAAATCATTCAAATTATTACCAAAGGAATAAAAATACCGACGACTAAAAGGACCGAAATGCACTGAGAAGGGAAGAAGACGTTGTAGTGAGGATTGACTTGCACTTAACACAGTGATGGAACACTGATGATAAAGACTATCCCATTAGAAAAGAGCATTTGTTACTGTTTCTGCTCTTTTGAACAAATACATTTCAAACACACACACACATCAACTACACAAAGGACATGGCTGCGTGGAGACATACGCCTGACTGCGCTGCATACATAATTGCATTCCATCTTTCAAAACACACCAACTGTATATAGGGCTGGGTATCGCTACTGATTTCCTGAATTGATTCCATTCCGATTCACAAGGTCCTGATTCGATCTGATATCGATTCATTTAGAGATATTTCAGTTTCAATACCAATTTTGCTTGGTTATGAAAGAGATTTTCACAGAACTAATGCTGCAAATTGTACAAAGATAGAACTTTGGTAGCTTTTGTTCAATTACAGCTGGACAACAAGCACCCTAGGTCATCTCCGGACTCCAAAGAGAATGATAACTAATTCAATGACAGCTGTTGGAAACCGGAGGTCACATGACTGCTGAAATGAAAGCACACGCCCTCAGAGAAGGCACATGTGTGTTAATTGTGCAGCCAGCACAGGTGTAATAATATCCTTGAGTTTCATTCCTCTCGTTTGAGTCTTCAGTTGAGAAGGTCTCCTTTGTCCTTTCTTCCTGAGTGCGTTGTGAGTAATGTGTTTGATATTTAATTGATATTATATGATATTTCAAGACCTGTTTAGTTTGTTAATGTAAGTTGTACATCTGATCCTTTAGTTTATTCTGACATTATGATAGTGTTAAAATTTAAATGTATGTTTAATATTATACTGACCTATCTGTTGCTGTAACAACATCTAAGTTGTTTGTATTTGATTTCTCTTGTTGTAGAATCAAAAAAAAAAACACTCAACTCTCCAGTCATGGTCATCTCAATTAAGTCCATTCCAGTGTTTCCTCCAAAACAACAGCAGTTGAACAAAGACAGCAAACAGGTATTCTTTACAGATACAGTATCCTGATCACTGATAAAGACAGGGGAACAATAGATTGCAGCTCTGTGAAAATCTCTAGGCGTACAACCTTCCATCCTCAAGTGGGATGATACAAAGATGTTTTGTGTGTGTGTGTGTGTGTGTGGGCTTCCTCAACTTGGGGGTGTGAAACAAAGAATGACACCGCAAGTCATTTAAAACACAGACCCTTGTCATGAAGCCAATTTGTTCAGATATACAGAAGGGCTTCTCCTAATCCCCATAGGAAGACCCACTGCTCCATTTTTCATCAGGTAGCATTATCTATGGCTGCAAGGAAATGAGACACATGCTGCGACGCTTGTGAGTGAAATCCCAAATAAGTTGACCCTTACAACAAGCGCACACATCCAAACTCTTACACACATCAGCCATGCACAGGGACATGGCACAATAGCAGAAATGGCATTCTCGGGAGATGTTGGTGATTCATGTTGCAGGATGTAACAGAACTAATTTTGGTAGCAAGCCTTGGCTAATGAGCAGGTCTTTGATGTGTAAATCCTTCAGTCCCAGTGCAAAGCTGATATGGTCTCCCTACAACCCTCCTCAGGTGCAGCTGTGCTCCCCTCTGGTTTACTTATCTTGTGTACCAAACACGGTAAGACCTCCTACTGCTAATACGCCCGTATCTGAAGGGAAATGCATACCTATATGTCTCCTTGTTCGACAACAAAAGGAAATAAAGGAAAGCAAGTTGCCAATAGCACAGGGATGCTGAGACGGATGAAATAGGGGCGTGTTGCATCTCTTCTATCTACACAGTTAATGTTGCTTTACTAGTTCTATTTTCATTTCCCTCATCGGAATCGCAGAGCTGATGATAAAATTGTTTTTTCACGGAGCAAATGTAAAGCTTTGGTTCATTTCTTCTCTCCACTACTTCTCTACAGTGTAATTGGATTGTGACTACACTGTCATGCACACAGTGAAATGAATGCCTATTAATCAGAGGATAATTGGACACATACCCCTGATAAATAGCGCTGTTCCACTTTGCGTCCTGTACAAATTAGGCTATTTTCAAGGATCCATTTCTTATCTGGCTTAAATTGTTATATAACGTGAGCTAATATTAGAGGATAGGCCTTCTGCATGAAGTCATGCCTGAAATGAAAACTTTTGATTTCGTCATACTCAACTGACAAATAAGCACATATCCATTCACGATTTATGACTCCGGTTGAAACACAGCAGTGTTTTTTGGAGAAATACATATCTGGGTTTGAATATGAAAATGCTGTGCCACAAATGACACAAACACACTAGTATTATTGAGAATCCATGGTGTGTAGTCATTACTGGAAATCCACCATTGGATACACATGCCTGATATTTTATTTTTTTTTTCCCATGATGAATGAGGATTAATAAATGGAAACAAAAGCTCTGAAGAAGAAGGAAACTCATTTGAGGTCTACAATCTACACACAATCTGTGTTATTCAAATAATATATTGGCCTAAAGAGAATGAAATGAGAAAAATCATTTTTTGTGTGTGAATCCTAGGTGGAAGTATTCGAGCCTGTTATCCTTATCTGGATCCAGACGGGACTGCTCCCATTGATACTCTCCAGTGGGATAAATATGTTGGATATTCTTAACTGAGATTAGTGTATAATTTTGAAGACATTTTTGAATTGACAAAATATAAAAAGTTTTTAAACTAATCACTTAAAATATTCCTGAATGACTACCTGAATCCACCATGTCAAATTCGTTTATAACCTTTTGGTATACTGCTATAAAAAAAATAAAAAATAAAAAAAATGCTCATCTGCCTCAAAACCAAATCAATTGATTGACTCAAGCCCCAGCTATCAACAGAATGTCATGAATGTCTTTCTCTTTTTGTGATATCCAACTGACAAATCAGTCAAATTCCTTTTAATGATTTTATTTACTGCACTCTAAACTTAACACTCAGAGACGCTTCATAATAAATAGTGCAAACATTCCTCCCCTCTACCCTTGATTATCATTAATAGTAACCCATCCTCCGTATATGTTAATTAATGCATAATGAGATATATGCTGTGACAAAGACTAGAATTTGACATATATCTTGCTTGGAGGATTAAAGCAATGTTATCGCAGTTTCTGTCATCAGTCTCGACCACCGTCACAACCCTCGTTCTCCCTTCGTCTGTTTCATGCTAAAAGAGAGTGATCAGCTAATGAGTTTCTTTGGCCTCCAATTAATCACAGTAATGAGCCCCACAGAGAAGATAATCAACTGTGGGTGAATTCTCTGCATATACTGTAGCCAATAGTGAAAGTCGGGAGCCTCAATCATGAGACGTGCTCCCATTTCGGCCTCGTCTCTCCTCATTCTAATCCTCTTTTTCTTAATACACTTCCATTTTTTACCTATCCTTTTGCTTACTTCTCAATTTTTTATCTGCTGCTCTCTTGCCTTCACAGCTCCTTATCATCCTCCATTTCTATTCTGGTTTTCATACCCCTTACAATTTTTTGCCTCTCAAGCATCACTCTTGCTTTTCCTACCTTCATTTTCTTCTTCACATTACATCATTTCTACTTGTCTGAAGCCTGCTATAAACTTACCAATACTCCTGCCACTGGTGCTCCTCAAAGATGTCCTCTGGGATGGGATCAATCAGTACCAGGTCTGACACTTGCCTGGGGACAAAGAGAGGACACAAATATGCACATACAGACACACACTCTCAGAGGAAGTAAGACCCATCGACTACTCTTGTCCACTTTACCCTCCCAGGCTGTGCTGTAATGAGTGTGAGATGGATAGAGTCATCCATCTGTCTTTCTCCAGATGTGTCTATTCCCAGTTCTACAGATAGACGATCACAAACGCCAGATGTATGGGAAATACTTTCATTCAGTGGGGTGTCATCCACTCACTGCTACTTTTTGCTAATGGAGAGCATTCATATCAGTATATTTCAAGGTAAAGCTCAGTCTCAATTCAGATTAAATCTTTCTTTCTTCTAGTCACTGCAATATTACAACAGTAGAATACTAGAGTAGAATAGTACTAGTAACTACAATTAAGGAAATATAACCAAACTGACTTGAATGCTTGGTTTGATGAATTTTGCGATTTTATACATGAATTGATCAAAGTGATGAGAAAAAAATGTAACAGCAGAACAGCTGCTGAGCCTTACTGAAATCACATATTACAGATTTGTGGGATAATTTAAAAGCAGCTGAACATTTTCCGCATACCGGAGAATTTAAATATAACATCGGCAAGAAGATTGAGGAGTGTATCGAAGTAAGCTCAAGCTAAATTTGATAAACCATTGAGTGCAATAACAACATTCACTTGAGAGACGTTCAGTTACTTTTAATTTTGGTTTAGCTGTGCTGTCATATCTGATTAACTGCAAATATCTCAGCTTTACTTTGGATG
The DNA here is from genome assembly GCA_900303265.1 of Brotula barbata. Lineage (NCBI taxonomy): Eukaryota > Metazoa > Chordata > Actinopteri > Ophidiiformes > Ophidiidae > Brotula > Brotula barbata. The sequence continues at coordinate 26,938 of OMNV01003933.1, forward strand.
ACTATCTCATATCTAAGAAAGGTCTTTGGGTTTTATCTTAATCAGGCTGGCATCAGTAGTGAACAGTTTTGTGTCTGTCCTATTTCAGATTATGTTTATATAACAGATTATGCATTTAACAGATATGCTTCTGGTCTGTGGGCTTTCCATTAATATGTCAATTGTACCAAAGTTTACCATAAAGCTATTCATTTTTTCTTCAAAGTTTACAAGTTTACGCAAGTTTTGGATATGGGAGGGGAGCTTCTAAATATCAAACCAGCATGCGCGTCGCTTCATCTTTGGAATAGACTTGTTCACATCTGAACAGACTCACCAAGAGTATATTACATTGGGAAATCTTTATATATTTAGGATTTTTTTTTTCTTATATTATTATAGTATCTTTATCAATTTGATCATTTATTTTCTTTGAATGATTATCTTTATAAGCACGCAACGGTGTGACATTCAGAGTAAAATGGTACTAATTGTAAAGAAAGATGGTGGGTTGATGACCATCAATGTATTCTTTAGTAAAATAAAATATAATATCTTCAGTCTCTGCAGATTTCTTTTTGCTGGAGGATTGTTTTAGTAGGGGAAAATATGTCTACAAGTATTTGTAGAATGTGTATAAAGTATGTGTTCTTTATGTGTATAAAGCCTGGGAGAGTAGGCAAAATCGATTATTTATGTTGTAGAGTTTATATTGTTTCATGATCTAGGATTGGTTATACATTTTTTTTCTATTGTGACAAATTTTGTTTAACTACAGCAATGTATACACAGCATCTTGCAAGCACATGTGGGCTGGACACAATTTGTACGTGGCATAGTAAAAAAATCAAACTATCAATCGATCAAAAGCGTATTTTTTATTTTTTTCTGTCACAGCTGTAACATCTTACCTGATTGAAAGCTAAATCTTTCATTCCAATTATGGGCTCCTCGGTCATGTTAATTACAGCGTTGTCTCTGAGGTGCTGAGTTATGGGCATGATGGGGGTGGACCATGGAATATATTTTATCACGTGTGTCTGTTTGACAGTATGATGATTTCGAAGGATCTCGTTGAGGCACAAATAACATTTAGATTAAATGTTATGGAACCTTAAGTATGGTTTGGAGATACTTGATAGAGATAAGCATAGTATATACACACTGCAGAAAACTTACATGTCGTGAATGTGGCTGTAGAATCTTCCGTTAAGGGCGCCAAGCTCAGAGCCTACCAAGATAAAGGGTTTGGCTATGGCAGCAGCCTGAAGGAGTCGGTGCAAATCGTCCACCATCCTAGGAGACAACAACAATTCATTTGTCCCTGCATAAAACCAGGACATGCTGCAAACTGGGCCAAGGGATTTATTTATTGGGTTAGAAGATTGTGCAGCTCCTAACATGAAAGATGAACACAACAACAAGTGATGGTTAATCTCATTAATCTCTAACCTACTTGTTAATAGGTTTATTATCCTCAAGAGATATTATTAAGAAGCATACGAGACATACTGTTTGAAGTGCAAAATTAGTATTCACACAAACAAGTATGGAGAAATATTAATTGTGTAACTTAACCTCAATTAATGCATTAGTGAGTGTCACATGTTGACATCGTACACAATCAGTACACACAAGCAGGAACCAAGCCCGGTGGACCCTAAAGCAGAAAGTATTTACTCTTTTTTTCCATTGACTAAAAAAAAAGAAAAAAAAAAGTAATGATGCAATTTAGTCATTAGAAATCACTTTTCCATCAATCAAAACATTGTTAAGCGCAATTTGTTTGACTGCAGACACAATCTACCTCCAGGAGAGGCAACCCAGTGGAAATGGCACAAAAGTTGAATATATTACCAAATGCTCATAAAATACTCAAATCCTTTAACCAGGACTGGGGTCCAGCTAACAAAGAATAACTGAACGAAAGTAAAATGTGACTTTTAATTTTGCATTTAATCTCTTTCCAAAAAGATGCTCACGTACTGTATTTCAAACAACACAACACTAAGGAACACCAAACATAAGGGTACACGATACAGGGAGGGACTGCTCACTCAGTGGTTTTGCAAAATACTGCAGGAAAAAAGAACACGAGCTAACTCATCTGAGGGAGAATCATCATTACGTGAGATTCAGCACCAAATGTATTATACTACAATGAAGAAGTTTCACAAGACTCACAGGGTTAAGCTTTCATACTTATCAAACTTCTCAAGGTATTGGATTCCGGAAAACTGATTGCTTGCATTACAAATGAGCGATTTTCACCTTTTTGGGCTAAATGCCAAGGAAAACTAGACGGTGGACTGATGGTGAAACACACCTGCTCATCCCTTAGACAGATTTAAGGCTCGACAAATGCGCTGCGGTGTCAAGAGACGAAATGATTACAGCCAAGGCACACGGCGGTGCAGGACAGAAAAGGGCAGGGCTGTCGCACAGGGTGATGCAGTGCACTAATGCACAAATCAGTATATGCCAGAAAAATCACTCCATAGCACCCAAACAGCCCCTTAATCATGATAATATAATTTTTAGGAGAGCAATATGGTAGATACCTACATATGCTAGATCTGGCTATCAATTATACTGTTTACCATCTAGCAACATTTAATATAAGAACTTAATATCATAAGTGTAGACCTGAAAAATATGATGCAGTCTGTTAAGTGCTGACAGAAACATCTGGCTTGCATAACAAATGGTCAAAATAGACAAGAAATAATCAATATTCCTTAAACTTAATAACTTAACTAATGATGAGGACGAACCACACCGAGTAACATTACATTACATGTCCTCCTGCCATAACCGTTAGCTACGATGTTGTGGAGCTGACACAAATTGTAAGACACATCAGAGACTGCACCAGTAAATCAAAGTTGCCATATCTGATGTAAATATCTAGTGCATTGGTACAGTTTGATGAAATCAGGCCTGTGTGACCTCAATAAATTCTGGCATCCCACTGCCAAGAGAAAACAGAACTATATTTACCTGCACTAGTTGGTAACGCTGCACTCACCAGTGGCCAACAATTTATCAAAGACTGATTTCAATCAAACTTAGCAATACATGTTAATGAGACAGATGGTAAAAGTAAAAATGTCCACTCACACACTTAAGGATCAGCTTTGTGGTAGTTTTAAAAAACATTTACAATTTCTACAAATGAACTATGTATAGTACATGACTAAAGGTAAGGCTAAAGATACAGTAGCTGTTTTTTGGTGTCTAAATTGTAAAGGAAGCCTAAACAAGATGACTGGTACACTACCGTAACATACAATATTATGGCATTCTAATGTTATTTTAGATGAGGTGTTGTGCTGGCCCACTCCTGGCAAACTAATGTGTAAGGCTCACCGTCCAGTTGTTGACATCCCCCAAACTTTCTCAGTTCCTGTGGTTTCATTCTGCATTAGTCGCTTGCTGAAGCCCAATCCCATTCTATCATAGGTACAAACCTGAGCGATATGACAAAAAGAGGGAATATAAGTTTAAAATGATACTCTATCAGTACAAAAGACCATGCTCCTCATACCATAACACATGCTCTAAAAAAGACAAGCTATAACCCTGCACCAGGATCCAGATGTGAACGGTTTTCTTTAAGTTTGGCTATTACTGGTGTTATTGGTACTTGGTTGAAATACATCTAAGTTCTTTGCTAACAAGCCTGTGACCTCATTCGGGTCACATTTCAAACAAACAACAAAGGGCAGGCTGTCAGCTCAGACTTTCTGCTATGCTGATTCCTTGCTGAGCAAAAAGGATGTGGCTGAGCTACTGCACTGTCCCGAAATGCCCCCGACAGCAAACTACATGGCCAGATTAGCAGTACCCACTTCCAGAGAAAATTTACCAGAGTTCATTTCCTTGGTGAAAAGTAAAATCAGTTTCTGGATGCTAAGTAGCCTTCAGTGCATGTTTTGAATATAATTTGGTCAAGATAAATATTCTCATTCAATTTTGCCCAAATCTTCAATATGAGAACTATTTTCTTTAAGATGCATCATTTCCAAACACATTTCAAAATATACAGTACATACACCTACCTTTGTTAGCTGAGCAACACTCTCCTGGATATAAAACCAAATATCTGAGGACATTCCAGTTGGTGCATCCAATATGACTAAAAGATCATACAGTCAACAGAATCATTTGACGGGAAATGTACAACATGTAAAACAACTTGAGAAATTTTGCTGCACATTCAAAGAAAATATTTTTATTACCAACAGGTTTTCCTTGTCCTTTGCACAAAAGGTGCATCTTTTGACCTAAACCAACGTCTATAATTTGGCCATCTGCGAACAAGCAGGAAAGACAAAGAGAAAGAGAAATTCACATTCAGCACTTATAGCATCACAAATAGACAAACCTCATTACCTCACTGTGGGAGCCATGGAATTACATTTTTAATTCATATTAGAGTTTAACATTTAGTATAAATTCCTATGGAGAGAGATATGAAAACCTTTAGGCAAGAGCATCTGTCCTTCTCTCTGAAGCGATGCGTAGTTGAGAAAGGGAGGGACGATGATGATCAAGAGTAAACATTTCCCCATGTTGATGAGCACAGATCCATAAGAAAATCCTCCTTTGACATTAGGCTGACTGTGGTGTCCTTGATCCTGATCCTGTGGATGATCCTGTGATAAAATTTAGCAGATGAATCTCATTTAAGTGGGAATCAACTTAGTTTTTAACTTACGTACATCTGTGTCTTGCAAGTGTAGTGAAGATGTCCTGCCCGTGAATGAATAACCACGTCATTTGGCAAATACATAACCTTTCTCCAATTATAGGGAAACTATTGTTCAAACGATTTATGCCGAATTAAAGCAATGCTTTCTTTGTAACTTCACAAAGCGAGTAAGTTGTCCATGTTATTTTTAAAATATGAATTTTCTCCGTAAACAGCGACAGGTGTCAAAGTTCCAGTATTAATGTTGTTATTGTGACATCAACAGAATATCTGTGCGATGTTAGTATCCGATCTGCCTGTATCAAAAACACATTTTCAGCATTTACGTGCTACTCGTGCTAGCCATTTGGCCAACGTTAGCTAGCAGATGTGACTATCGTATGGTAACATACCTTCCTACTTGCGCTGGGACGTTCATCGTTTGATGTTTGACCTTCGGTTCTTTTACGCATTGTAAAATAATTGATTTAGTAGTTATAATACTGTGTGTATTAACAAGCGAAAGATGGTACAAAATGAATTAAATTGTTGCAACTTCCTGCCTGGTGTAGGTACAGAAGCCGATAAGTATCAAACCTCTTCTGTTATCGTTACTTTGCTCGTTTTTGCATTGTTTTTGAGGAACAGTTACAATTAATTACAAGATCTAATATAATGCGACAGGATAGATTAATTACATGGTAATATGAACATTTTCTTCGGCATCTCCAACTTTTATTTTCAAGATACGTTGTTTGTTGTTTCCAGTATCCATCCTGTTTGACTAATGTGTCCCTCACCTTATCATTTCATTCTCAAAATTAAATATACTACAATTTATTAATAATTCTGTAATCCTCTCACACCCTCACAGCATCATTCTCTGGATCATTTTCCTTGACAATGTCTTTTGATTGCACATCCTTTGTTAGCTAATATTTATTTGTTTATTTATTTTATATCAGAGTGCTATAGTTATTAAGGTTTGGGTTTGTTTGTTTGTTTTTTATCTTTTTGCTAAAAGATACCGCTACGTTTAGGAGGGAGAAACTATATTAAACTAGTGTCTTATTTTTGGTTCAGATTCTTTCTTCAAAGTCTTTCTTGCCACTTTTGTTTCTCTGCTGCCAAATGACCACCATACAAATGAATGACATTTTCTTTCTTCCATCATTCACCCATTTTCAATACCCGCGTTTCCTCTTCAGTCTGTCTGCTGATTCTTTTCTCTCTCTCTCTCTCTCTCTCTCTCTCTCTCTCTCTCTCGTCGTATAGTTTAGCAGTGTATTTACTAGTCTACAGAGGTCGCCATATCCCACAAATACATGCGCATCATATTGGACTGAACTCACACAGCATAGGCAGGATGATTATCACTGACAATGGTAATGAACACATTTTTAAAATCATCATCAGCATCTTTAAACATCTCTCATAATAGTAATTGTTAACTATAAGTGAAACATATGGAAACCTTACACAGGATTTTGATCCTACCAAATAGATGAAGATAATCAGAAAGTGAGAATGTGATTCTTCCCTACGCTCTGAAACAACTAACCATACTCTGAAAAATATGATGATTCATTCTTGGTGAGAAAGACAGCTACTTCTGTAATATTCACATTTCTGTTGACATACACATATATACATGTATAAACATCCATACAGAATGCTGGTTTGCATCATTCAGGGAGTGTAGCATCCGTACTGATGATATCCTGTGTCTTTCACATCACTTGATCTGAACTGTGTGTGCAGATTACTAATAGCAGTTATCTGTGATCATCTTGCATATTTCAGGCACCAAATAGTCATCCGAAATATTTTGGGAAAATTGTAGGTCATCAAAGTGATCAGAATTCCATTGTACACACTGAAATATTGATATGCAGAACTGCTACATCGTGTTTTTACAGTATCAGCCCCATGTGTGAACAAAAATGGAGCAGTGTGGTCTTGTGTCTATGACAAAAAACTGTCTAGGCAAAGCAACACCTTCAGGCATCTGCACCAGATGACTGGTGACAGTGGTTGTGTGTTGAATTCATTGTGGCAATTAAAAAGCCTGGCTGCAATAAAGAGAGTCAGGTATTGACTCATTGTTAAGCTACCCAAAGCTGCGACACCTTTATATTTATTTGTATATATAGATATATATGTGTGTGTGAGTGTGTGTGTTTTTTTCTTGTAAGGTATCTAGGGTTGATTAAAGCAATGGTGCAGAACCTCCTCATTGTATTGCCACTGTTTTGCCTCGATATAATTAGGACTGAGAGAGAAATGATCTGATTAGACAATTGTAACCTCACGCTGCAGTACGGGAATTTTTTTCAACAATCATTTAACCTCTAACCTTTAACCAGCAATGTCATTTCGGTGTGGAGAATGTGTGTTCTTCCTGTTCATCCTTTCTGGGAATTCATTGGCAATTCACTCCATTATAGATTAGGTTTGATAACAGGGTCTACCAAAGTCTGATGTCACACAGTATGAGGTCTTCACTGCCAGGCTAAAGTTTTGGGTATTTGTATTTGTCCCCTGGATTTACAGTGCAGGAATTAAGGTTTTACATATTTCTGATTGTGTACAAAGCTCTGAATCAAATACAGATTCAGCCAGTGATTGAAGTCCAAGAGGATCAGTTAAGACTTGCAATGCTTTCATGTGATTGCATTCTTTTGATATGTGTGTGCATATCACTGCAAAAAAATTATAAAATGTAATATTTACTAACCACTGTATTTAGTTTTTATTCTATCTATCTTGTTAATCATTAAAATATAATCCTAATACATAATACATTATTATTTCAGGTATTTACATTGTAATGTACTTTAGCAACTTCAGAAAATAATGGACTATTTCTTTGCTTTGGACATTCTAAAATTGCTTATACATAAATAACATCTAGCTTAAAGCAACATCATCACATGCTAGGCACACTGAAGGCACTGCCTGGTACAAAGTAATGAAAAGCCATTCCTTCAGTGCCAGGTCACCTTGACACATCTTTGCCATTTATGACATGTCTACAGGCAGCATCAGCAGCAGCCAGTTTTGAAATCTTGCTTCTTCTCTACTTTCTCTGACATTCAACACAGTCTCACACAGCCTTAATTACAAGGCACCTTTTCCACATTTATAAAGGAAATGGAAAGTGTAAATAATGAGACATTATTTTCACATTTTATAGATGCCACTTTTCATATTTCCATGCCTAGTTGCAGGTAATTCTCTTCCCCCAATTTCTAATACTGTGCAATGTCTCTGTGCTTTGCTAGGTCTTAGGCCCTGAAAATGTTTTTTTTAAAATGATATAGTACACACACACACACACACACACACACACACACACACACACACACACACAGAGGAAACACAGGAACATGGAATTGAATCATAATTGCGATAGCGTGGCCATCAGATGAAAAGCCATTTCCTGTTTGTTTTATCTATTTTGTCACATAGGGCAGGTTAACCGGGTAACATATCCGCAAAAGGCTGCCTGTATCACTGGAGGCCATCACCAAATACCACTGAGGCATTCACAAGATTGTCAGCTGGTGTTTATATCTCACATTTATTAAATCTGAACTGAACTGAATTGTGGTATGGTGTTCGTCTGCAGCAGCTCAAAGGAAAATACAGTTGGTGTGCTTCTTGTTTACCTCACCTGTTGAGGGATAAATGGATGGACCTGTCAGATATGAGAGATGTCTGTATCAGTGAGGAAAACGGAAATAGCCAATTTAACCATTATCCTGTCTCCTGTAAATGTTCTCAAATGTTTTCTCCCATTTTAACATCTTTTACTCAGTTTCTCCCCCCATCGAGAAACTGAGTAAAAGATGCCATGTAAGAGTAACAGCATTGAAGACACACTGAGGCATATACACAATATGTTATATAGTACACATACAGTATATATATATACATACAGTAAACACTGTATGTACGTTTTCTTGATAATTTGCTAGATGTATTGTATATAGCAATGTATTGCAACTGTTGTGTATTTGTGATGTGTATGAATCCCTAATATCTTAATGGATGGTTTTTATAATCGCCATATAATTCAATATGAAAAAGTATACAGGGCCATTCCTCTGACCAAAACAAACTATTGCTGAGGAAATGTGTCGTCTCTTTCTTTAATTTATGAGCAAGCTCTGAGCTGTTCAGGAGGGTTGAACATCACAGACATCAGTCTTCAGCCTTCATGCGGTGCTCATCGATTTTAGCTTGCTGCTGGAGTGCACCATCAATCAATACAGTAACAAGTCTTCATTTATACTTGAGAAATGCAGTTTCCAACTCAGTGAGCACGAAGTCCTGGTGTTGTCAGTGTGGCCACAGAAACATGCTGGTCTCTGTTTGGCCTTGAGCCAGACGACAACTGATTCAGGAACTATAAATCAAAGAATGCCACCAGGTCATACCACTTAGCACATAAATGAAAATGTAGAGGTCCATAAGTTTTAACATCTGCATGACAAATGCCTCATGTTCAAAGATTTTAAGGTTAAAACATGTTGGATAGTATTTGTGTGCTTTGTTGCTGCTTGTGAGGGCCAGATGCTGACAAGGTTTGATGTAGTGTTGTGTTTTGTTCTTTCCACCCACTATGAATGCCTCATCTTCAGGTTAACGCCGAACAAAAGAAACAAGTTATGAGTCTTTGATTTTTCAAGGTAATTTAGTGCATTAAGTGTAAACACAATGAGAGATGTTTTATTTTGTTGTTTTTCTACATGCTCATAGTTTCAATTTTTGCCACTATTAACATGCCGATATAATTAAAAAGGGTCTGCGGTAATCACTACTAAGTTTATAGTGACCGCCTCATACTTTTTATTCACGAGTTTATTTGTCTTCTGAGGAATTGCTACAAATTTTAATATTCCTCAATGATCTGTATTGTGTCTCTGGTAATCAATGGTAAGCTGTATTCTATAGACTTTATTACTGTGTCTGACTACGCAGTACATCAGTGGTATATTGTGAGTCATGTTCCTGCATATACAATCTATAGTCCACTCTGAGCTAGTATTAGTATGCTGTACTATATACTGTGGTACACTTTATAATATTTTACTTTTCCCCTTGTGGAAACACACCAATATTACATTGACAGTCTAAGAGGGATTAATATTTCCAGTGATATAGACACTTTGTACTGGACTACTTGACCATTTAGGACAAAAGTCTGTGATTTCCCCTGTGGTTTATTTCCCATTTTGTATTTGTGTTACTTTTTATATTAAACACAAGTTGCCCGTAATTCTGTTTATAATTTTCTTTCACGTTATGTTGTTAAGCTCTGACTTGTTATGTGTGTAGCTAATGGCAGCCACCTAGTATAGTGTACTATCAACATATTATTGAATATGACTATATATATCCTGTCTGACTAATTAATCTACCTCTACATCACAAGTTAAAGTAGTATCTAGGGGGATTTCTGGTGTGTCCCTATGCTCCAGACTGAGGACACTTCAAGAACATATAAACACACAAACATTTTTACAGTTTTCCTTTTTTGGTGACATGACTTTCATCCTGACAACATATCCGAGCTGACGTCTCATCTGCACCCCTCCCCGTACACTGGTCCTAACCCCCTCTCCACCCCCCTCGCCTTGCTGGGAGTCTGTCTTGGTACGGTCCGCTCCTCCCCTCTCCTACGTCTCCCCGATGGTACCTTCTATTAAGAGAAGGTCAAATGACTCCGCATGTCTGTCGCTGTATGTACACATACACACACCCACTCACACTCGTATCCACGCGCTCTCCTCACACAGTACACGCTGATGAAGAAACACCGATAAAAGCAAACGTTTGTCCGCCTGTGTCCTCCAACGTCTGAAGCGGCTCGCCGGTGCGGTGCTCCCAGTGCTCCGGGTTCTCAGTAAGTGACACCGGCGTGTTTCCGAAACCATTCACCGGCTTGTGTTGAGATATGGGCGGATAAGTCGTTTTCTTATGAATGTTTAATGTTTGTAAAGTATTTGTGTATAGCTTGGCAGGTCTTTATAAAGAGTATCCTAAATGTAAAAATACTTCCGTGAAGAAGCTCATTAGTGAGCCTTAAAGCAGGTTCGGATAGAGTGCAGGTTCAGAATACGTCACACTGTGCCTTTTTCCCTCTTGTTTACCTGTCGTGTAATTAATATTAATGATTCGCTGACGACATGTTTTTACCTGCTACATGAGACTGTGTTGGTAAAACATGCGTATGAACTACTCTTCCTTCCTGTAATGCCAATAAGGCATTTTAGAAGTATACGGTGGACAAATACGGTAGTAAAAGTAGAAAAAAGAACTACTTGTTTGACTCTTTTGGTGTGTAAATAAGCCAGTCATGACCTCTTAAACCCACTCTGTGATAACCAACATTTTATTTTTGTATTCTACTGAAAAGTTTCTGAAGATTGCAAATCATGGCGAATTCTGAAATTTGTACAAAATGGTACTCGTAAAAATGCAATGGCATAAAAAATAAGGGTTACTTGTAAGGATGCATGATATGAAGAAACTGTCATAACTATTTGGATGATGCAATATTGTTAAGTGATGCGAAAAGTCTGAAATCAAAGTATGTCAGTTACAAGATAATTTTCCAGACTTTAGTCTGAATACAAACTTATGCATGTACACTGACTTTTTATTTTTACATTCAGCATAACCATAGTCACGTGCTCATGTAAGCAAGACATGTAGTTTAACGTGTGTATTTTGTCTCCTGACAAATGAAGAGTTTACTATTTCCATATTTTATGGTGTTTTATCATTATAGCGATTAAAACATAATTTGTAAAAGTCTAGTTTTATAATTTTTCTACAAACAATGACATGTTTTTTCTGTGCCTTATGGTTTCTAATGTGAAAAGTCACAGGTCCATGAATTAACTAAGCCGTTTGCCTTAACATGTACTCATTTACCAGTATTTAAGGGGTTAAACTTTTATGACCGTCATAAACAAGGAATCCCTGCATAAAGGAATGTATGAATTCAAAAAAATCATAACAATTGTAAAAATGCCTGAAAATTTTTTAAATCTATTTGAAGCTTTTTGCTTTTAAAGTGATTAGGGTTCTTTTAAAAGTGTTATACTGTATACTGGGCAGTTTTTGTTGAAAAAGTTTGAAAATTAGACGTTGATATCTTATATATTAGATTAGTTATTCTGTAACATGTGAACTGAACACACACACACATTTAAAAGCACAGACTACACAGCTGTTACTCTCTAGTTTAGCGTCCACTTTGGCAAAATAATTGTGAACGCTAGCATGTTTTAACGTCTGGTGTGCAATGGACATTTCCTTAAGTGAGCAGCAGCATTGCTCATCACCTCAGATTAACGCTCCTCTAATTGCTTCACCTTGTTTGCAATCAGGTGCCTTAAGTGTGCATGATAATATTGTCAATATTTGAGGAAAGGTTGCAGTGTAATGCGTTTCATGATTTCTTTTCATGTTGCTTACTATGAGCTTGGTATTGGACAAGAGGCGCGTGGCTAGTACAAGGGTGTTTGGCCAGTAGTTGTGTTTAGTGAATGTTTATGTATATTTATCTTAATTTACCTCCTTCATGTGCACGTGTTCCATTTCAGCACAGCGTGAGACTTTCTGTTGTGTTTTACCATCAAATGTGGTGGCACTGATTTTCTCTCCTACCCACTGTTTAACTGCTACACAGTAGTAGTAGATATTGATCAAAATGAAAAATTTTATTGTTAGAACATTTTTGGCCATATCACCAGCCCTATTCACGTTATTAAAATGCGGAATCGTCAATGACAGGGAATTTCAGATCTGTCCTCTCAGATGACAGATGCATCGGCAGATATCCGATTTATATCGGATTTATTTCCACATATGAAGGAGACCTGAAACAGATTGAACAGATGAAAATATCCAATTCCATGTGTTTTTTTTCCTGATTACACATTCATGAGACGTATCTGATCTGTGCCATCGGAATTGGGTCACTTGAGGTGTGTTAGAACTTCATTCCTGAGCAATTGAAGCCCCGTGGGAGGGAGTGGATCAAATTGAATGAATTTCAGCATCAGTTTGTATCTAAAACCACCCATGCAGCGTAAGCCTATTACTCAATTGTGTATTACATCAAGTTATATGAGCTTCCTCCAAGACAGGCACGCATTGTCTTCTTAGTCTCTTGATATACAGTACGTTGTAACATAACATAATGCACAGCGGCTATTGAGTTTGTGTTATTGTCCTGAGACTGTTTGTTTTTTGTGCATGGTGCCTTGATCAAAGTTGTTGACATTTTCAAGGTTCTTTTCAAGCACTTTTTTTCTCTTTTCAAGTGAGATGGATGAGTTGACAAGTGTAACTATGAATGTTAATAGAGTTATGATTTCTATTGCTCCTGTTGTTTGACAAGTTACCCACTTTATTGTGTATTTAATTTTTCACCTATCTGATTATAACCAAATGATGGTGCTGTTAATCCCAACGTTCTCTCTCATTTTACCATCCAATGAATTTGTGGCATAATCTGATGAAATGAAATTCCAATTGTGAGAACCAGTGTTGGAGGACAAACAAAGAGACATCTCTTCTTTCTCTTATACACACCCACACCCACATACACACGCACCTTGAATGATGACTCCCATGATGAAATTATGCACGGCTCTGCTGGCTTTGATTAAACCTTCACCCTGTCATCATCAGTTAGTGCTTGCTGTTTCCAATTGATTACTGCACTGAGATTCATGTAGATGAAACTGAACTCTATTTGCTTGATACGAATGATATACATACATGTTATTTAAAAAAGAAACAAATTTAATTGAGTTGAAGCCTAATGAATAGCATTTGGGGTTGTTGTTTTTTTTTTGGACAATATCGTTTTCATGCCATGTTTTCATTGCTGCTAAAGAGCTGAAGTGAAAACAAGTCATGTTTGGCCATAGTAGTACAAAAAAAATCATAAGCTGCCTGATCCAGCTGTGAGAAGCTCTAAAGTCATTCAGGGTATTAGCAGCTTCAACTATCACATTTGTCTCTGCAACCTCATTAATGTGTGTGCATATGTACACATACAAACATCAACAAAGTTCTCAGGTAGAGCTGAGAAGAGGAATACAGACAAACACTGAATTATTAACAGCTGACCAGGCCGTTTTTTTTTCGTCATGTCCAATTGTGAAATGTTGTTTTGAAAGTTGTTTTTGCACTCTTAAACTTTTACAATATACTATTCTTGGTAGAGTCACTTAATCTTGTAAATGGCTTGTCAATGGGAAAGTAAAGTAGTGTTTCCATAAAACCCAGACTGGCTCCATCCATACACAGTACATACAACAAGTTGTCCCATGGTGTTCTTTTTGTCCACTGGAATGCAATTTCACTTAAAACTATTAGTGATGCTGTGAAAATCTACCTACAGAGCCAATGATTCTCATGTGTGGTATGTAGCTTCATTGTAGCTACTTGTAATACATTTTTACTTACATTTTTCCAGTGTAAGTAGACCACAGGGACTACAGTGTGACTAGTGCTGAAGCAGCCTGAGGAGCTGCTGTTGGAATTGGTTGTTAATAATCCATATCCAAACAATGCTTGAACTCAAAGAAACTTCACAAATATTGTGTTTGAAGTTTGGACATGATGATACAAAAGCAAATGCTACAGGTATATATACTATATATCTTGACACGCCGGTGAACTGTATAGTTTACAATCATAAAAAGTATGCTTTCCTTTGATACAGCCACCAGTGTTGTGACACTGAACTCTCACTGGCCTGCCTGGAACCCACACCAGCTGCAGCTGAGTGAGTGAGAGACGCAGCATCCAGCCTGGCTTAACTCAAGCAGCATAACTTTTCAAGGACAAATTTTTCTGTGTCTATTCTCTGTCCGCATCTCCTCACACAGCCGTTGTCGGTAGTTTCTATTCCAGTAAATATCATGGAACAATATTCTAATCCCCCTACGCATATATTTTTCAAAATACAGACAGAATAACAGTGATGAGTCAACTTAAGCTAGTAGCACACTAAACTCGTTGACTCATTACATTAACGTTAGCCTGCGTTATCTGTCTGCCACTGACATGAACACTGACTATAGTTCGCTCCTTTGAAACAACACTCAAATACCACAGCTACCTGTACTAATGCATTTGCTCTTTGATAAACCAAATTTGAATTTAACAATTAGAAGGGCTATTGGTGTTCAGTTCCATTAGTAGTCAGATTATGTAGGATTTAAATGGCATATTGTTATATTTTAATAACATTATTCTCAAGTTATGTTTGTGTGTATTGTGTGTGTATGTGTACATGTATGTATATAATGTAGATATATACAGTATAGCGTGTGTGTGTGTATTTAGGATAAACTACTCAATAATGCTTGATAGAATTTCATAGGAATATGATATTGTACCAATCATTTAGTTTTTCAGCGTAATAGCTCCAAATTTGAAATCATTAAAACATGCTCAGAAAATTCCTTTCAATATTGGCAAGCTCTATTGTCAACAGTTAGAAAAACACAAAATTTAAGGAATTCAATTGTTTTTCAGTTGTTGTTATCTTTAATTTTCCAAGGATTGTGTTATAATGCTGAATTTGAGGAATATCAGAAAAGTGTTGTGTTACAAAGCATCAATAGAGGGAGGAAGACGGAAAGACTGGCAGGGGGCCTTGAATCCACAAGAAAGCAATTAGATAATGACAAAGGCTGTGACAGAGTGATTTGTTGCTCTCTGTTATAATGGGATTCCAGGAACACTGCTGAAAATTCATTTTAAGGCTTCTAAGAAATATATTTAATTATTGCTTTACGGGCATGTGCTCACTTGCTGCTCTGAGTTAGTTTAAACTGTGCAAGTTCGACAGATTCCCAAATATTATTGTGGTTCACCACATGTATCCATTTATCTGCAATGCAGCCTGTCACTAACAAATGTCTGAGGAGGTACTTCTTAGTCAGAAAGTTTTTTTGTTTTTGCATTTTATAGAAAATGTGATCTTGTGTCAACATTTTTAACTGAAGTCATTTTACTCTGACAAATTACAGCCCATAAAGCTAGTGACTCTCTCCCACCTTCATTGGGTTGAAATACCCGTAGGAATTATTTGTATTTTCAACCTGGTCTATGTAATTTTCATGGCTTTTGTTTGGCTCCCTCACAGTTCTCCTCTATCAAATGATGATAAACTCTAAAGGGACTTTCAGACGAAGAACAACTCTTCATTCCTGTTTGTTTTTTAAAAAAAGCGTAAAAGTGTAAATGAGGAAGGACAAACTATACCTATATGTATGGAAGATGAAGTTTAGCAGGGTGTTGGTCTGGCTTTACCTACATGTAAACAGTGCCTTGGGACTGGTTAGAGGATTACAGAGGATTTGCTTTGCTAAGCCACAGGAACCCAGCCCTGTGACCCCTTCTTGTCTCCTCTGAGCACACATTCTGGATCTTTCTCTTACTTGGTTCATGATGCAGTGGGTGATGGCCATCTGACCCAAGCTTCTAGAGGACTGGATAAATGATGATGAAGGTACTCTTTAAATGTTTATGTATTTGTGATCTGTTTCTTACAAATTGAAAGTGACAAATCTGTACTCATTTCCTGTGGTCTGTCATTTTTCCACTTCTCTTTAGGCAGACATTTGTGATGAATCTGCACTTTTTTTTTAATACCGAAACTTATCATCCAAACAGCTGTCAAGGAAAATTAACTGCATATTCTGAGAGCATTTTCGCTGTTCAAATTAAGTGATAATGTCACGACCAGATGGTGTGACTTGAAATGAAGATGGTGATGTTGTCAGCAAACTAAAATCGGATTTAGGCCGAGTCACTTAACTCGAGTGAGCATTGCCATTGGTCACAGTTTTGGATAGTGCTTTAAACCTAATTGAATCAAAGCATGGTGGCAGGGTCATTTTTGATTGACACTCCAGGGACATTTGTCTCTGTCAGCCTAATATGCAGTGAATGCCTCAGCTAAGAACAGCCAACCCATCTGTGTACATATCTTTAACTCAATCTGACAGTGTTCCAACTTCCGTTCATACCTTGCCAAGAGCTACTCTGCTGGAAAGCTGACGTTTTCCTTTCTTCCTACTATTTCATCATCATCTCCACCTCTCATAAACAGAGAAACCTCCGGAAGACAGAATTGCTGACAGAAATAGCCCAACTCCGGAAAACAGGTTTTGTTTTGAGTCAATCACAAACTCTGAAGTCTGTTTTTTTTTTTTTAGACATCATTTCATCTTATGTGGTGATTCAGCACATAAAGTAATATAAGCAGGGACCAGAAAAGATCAGTTTCCCTGGTTTGAGTAATATCTTTGTTGGAAGGATCTCATGTCAATATTTCTTAGTGACATTTTTAACATTGACCTTTTTTCATTGCTTGTTACAGCTCTGGTAGCACAAAATCATGTTTTAATACGATCTACAGGCGATAGCATTGTGCATGCAGGTTTCAAAGATTAACTAATTGTAGAAAATGTACACAGAAGAGACCTTGCCAGGCTTGTATTGCTGTCTATACAACGTCTACAGCCCTAATCTAACTTTAATAATTCAAAAGTACCAACTAGAGCAAGCAACAGCCAGGTAATGGGACATACATAAATCCAATGTCTCCCTCATCTCCTAGACTATGAATCCAGATCTCTGACGGACATTATAAAACTGTCATTTGTTCTTTAGGGAACTCATTTTACAAGTGAACATTTTACCTTATCTTCATTATTGCACTGGGTTGAAAGAGTTTATTATAAAACATTAAAATAATGTGGTGTAAAAATAGTAATTTAA
This sequence comes from Brotula barbata, assembly GCA_900303265.1. Classification (NCBI taxonomy): domain Eukaryota; kingdom Metazoa; phylum Chordata; class Actinopteri; order Ophidiiformes; family Ophidiidae; genus Brotula; species Brotula barbata. The sequence continues at coordinate 44,435 of OMNV01003933.1, forward strand.
GACCCATTTATAGGTTGCATTTAACTTTATTCTCATGGTATTCCTGTCAGCACATGGAGTGCAGCTTTAATATTACCCAAAGAATGCATTTATGAAAGACTCTGAGAACTATTATACTGTATCTCAGGATACAATGAGTCTCTTTGTGTTACTGTATATTAGATGGTGTGGTATGTGGACGTGAGCTGGAAGGACCTGCAGTGTACCTTTAAACCAGGGCTGGGCCATGTGGTTTATAAATGATATTGGAATATTTTTAGACTTTGTCACAATACAAAATATATATCTCCATATTTTGAAATCTCTAACACACTTCATAAATGCTCATTGTAACCCTTTAATGCATATGATCAGACCAGTATGTACCTTAAGATGTGTCCAGTGTGGGGAGTATAGAAAGAATAATAGAAGTGGTCATTAAAGTAATACATTTTAAATGCTTTAAAAGAGAGCCCTAATTGATAAAGACATCACGGGAATTTGTATTAAATGTCACAGTCCAAGATTTATTCAGTGTCATTCTATTTCACTGTCAAACAAACAAAATAGAATTTGGAATTCATTGTCCCTTGCCAGAGACAAACAGCTGCCAGAATTTCCATTGCGATCTCTTATTTGCCACCTAAACACTCATCCCAGACAACGCAACAATGACACAATTGACCGTGAGCATATTGCACAGGTCCTCCAGGACAGGCAGATAAGATGCCCCTGAGAAGATAACAACCATACATAGCCACCATTAGGAAAATGCAAATATGAGCGCTGAAAATGACAGAGAGGATGTTTACTCGTTTCCCAGTAATTGACTGAGCATTTCCATAATGGTATTGTGTTTCCTGCCAGGCTAATGTGACCCCTATTAGTTCAGGAAAGGCACTGCAATCATGGTCTGTGTGTGCTGCCAGACACAGCCTAGGAAATGAATTGGGGAGTAGGGCACGATGAGGGGCTGTAGTGGAGAGATGTAAACAATGGTTAGGTGCACACAATGGGACAACGGGAGAGAAGTGGAGAACAGAAGGGAAGATGAGTCATATCACTGCAGCAAACCAGGCCCTGATTGAAATGCCACTGCAGCAAAGAACTCATGAATGTTAGTTTTGTGGCTACATTTTGATTTTGAGCTGCCTCGTTGTTGAGAGACTCATCATGCAGTTGTTCTGAAGCTTATATTTTTGCTTACATCACCTCATACTGTGCAGTGGTCACTGCACACTGAGCATTTTGCATGCGTAATGAAACATTGTACACCCCAGTTCTGCTTATTTCCCGTCTCTTCGTGCTTTAACCACATCTGATTGCCTGAAAGTGAAGATTATCCCACAGTATCCTGTACCTGTATACTGAACAAAGCTACAGTCGATAACCTCTTGGGAGTCACTACTGAGAAATAGGTCTCAAATATTGGTCCCAAAGTGCCACCTAACTAATAAACAACCAACCTCATAAGAAGTCCCAACAACCCTCTTCCAATAAGGAAAGTGATCTCTAAAAGTAGCCTAAACTCATAAAATGGAAATGCACGGTAATCTGATGGATTTCTTGTTTTAATTCTCAGCAGAAATTAGTCAATTAAGGTAAATGCAGCTTTCACTTGATAGAGCTTTTGTCTTGTTTGTTTTTATCGAGTATATACAGAGTTGATTTGAGCTTTATGCATATGAATATTTTGTTACTTCAGGTTTGTCTTCCATCCTCAGTGTTTGACATATATTGGAAAGAAAACCAGTATCCTGGACTTTGAAATAATAAGTTTGCCATACCCTGCTATTGCAGTTGTTCTCTCCTCTGTGCCCTTTGCTTAATCATGGCTGTTGGTGATTCAGATGCTTGCTGGGCTCGCTAATCCTTTTGCTGATCAATAGTCCACTTCTCCTATTCTCACTTTGGATACCATCAGGAACCAACATAGCTGAAATCTCTATTTATACTTTCGTCAGACATTCTTAAACTCAGTAGCAGATAGTTTGAAATTCATAGTAAATTTAAAATAGCACTATATAGAATGAATAGAATGTATCTGTCTTTCTTCACCATTGGTATGTCTTGAGTTATTTATGCGTTTTGTCATACATGCCGAGTTCAGCTTTGTTTTGTGTAAAGTAGCCCACAGCCTGGAGCTTAAAGCAGGCCTGTGCTGGGCTGAACACATAACCTCTGTGTAATTGTTGTGTTACGGTTGAAGACGTTCAGTAAAAGTGAAGACTGGAGCACCGGCGATACTTGCTGTCCCTCTGTCTGTCTGAGAGATTTGCCTCAATCCATTACATGCTTGGATGCTGATAGTGTTTGTCAGGATGCTCTACACGTCTAGAGACAATTAAGCTGAAACACAAGGCTGGCTTAATGAAGCTCGGCAGGAAAAAACATCCGCAAACAAGGTTCTTTTGCCATAGAGAGATAAAAACCACAATGTCCATTCATGTCAAGAGGAACCAGATGGATTGAACGGTATATTTTTTTAATGTAGGTTCATGTAGGAGTGGCTTGCGGCTACAGTACATTTTCTCCGTAATAACTACTAAATCTCCTTGTCCCAGAAACAATGGCTCATATCCAATCTTTAATTATCCAACCTTATTAGTGCCATATTTTCTTAGGTAGAGGAGAATCTGATATTAATCCAGTGCAAATCAGCACCTCAGTATTTTGGATGTTTTTTGTTAATGGATCAGCTGTTTTTTGTCTTTTGCTTTATTAATTCAATCTGTGTTGACCAGTTGTGTCGGACCTGGCAATTCGGTTTCTCACACATTTATAATAAGTAATGGTCATTCATCAATGGTTGTCATTATTTGGCAAAAATGTAGCAAAAATTAATCACGTTTAGCTGACTGAGCTGAGTGAAGTGCAGTAACTAGAAGCCCAATATTTTGTGCATCTGGTCAAGAAAAAAAAATTGGTCTTCTATTTGTCATCAGTGCTGCTGCTGTACGATTGCTTCCTTTTTTGAGACATGCTTATGCTTTAGTGCATTCAATTTGGAATGTAGGACTGTTAAAGGCTTTGGAATGCATATCCTCTTACAGCTTTAAAACATATACTGTAAGTTCTTGCCACTCATTTATAAGGCCTGTTTTTATGACAGCTTAGCCTTTTACTGCTTCCAGCCAAAATGTCTTTGTGATATTTTAGTCTTTTTGTTTTCAAATGTGTTTCCATCATACAATTTTCACAAACGCAGGACAGCACATCTGGCTCACAAGCCTCATATTCCAGGTGTATAGCCAAGTGAGTAAACAGTAAATTCATAAGAAAACAAATCCAAAATAAAGCTTTCAGGGTCTGTGGGTTCATCTTATTGTTTGCATAGCTGTAGGTGTCAATCCCAGGTTTCGCAGCTTTGACTCAACATATACTAACTCCTATATTACACTATGAAATGAGACGTGTCAGACATGATATTAAATTTTTTAAGAAAAGACAATACTTGCCAATGCTTTAATGTGAGAAGTTCCTAGTGTGACACTACTTTGTTAACCTTTAAGCTTGTATGTTGCCGAAAGACGTTGCACTCCGGGTGTTATAAATGAGACACACTGGGATGGAGTGTGTACTGTATATGGGCGCAGATATCTGTGTGTCCAACTGATGGGGGGGAAAAGGTAGCTGCTTGTTTTAATCACCCTTTTCCTTTCCTCTCTCTTCCTCCTTCCCTCTGGCCCTCCACTCGTCTCATTACAGACAGCAAAGGGTGAGAAGTGAGGCCAGCATAGACCTCAGCATTAATTATTGAACCCTATCTTTTACTCGGGCTCCTCCTCCAGAGTCTCTGATAACCTTTACATAAAAGAGCAGAGGCTAACGCGCAGCCATTTTACAGTGTTGGAGGCACTGTATAGCACAGGTGTACGGACACTATACAATTTGGGGATTTAACCACTGAGGCGCTGCACTACTTAATGGCCTATGTGACAGGTTTGCCTACACAAGCACAATGGATATTGTCTTTTTAATTGCAATTTAATTACTTGGATACCTCATTGCCCTGTGCTTATTAACTCAATGGAGTTGACATAAAACAAATAATTATTTAAATTGATATTTAACTCTGACAGCGTTTTCTTTGTTGTTTTGGCTGAATTCTGCTTTGCTTTTTGCCTCCTGCCATGCAGTCAATTTGAATGGCTCAGTTGGTGGCCAACTAATGGAGGTTGTTAAGGTCTGCTGCCGTGGCACCCTGACAACTTGAGGGTAACATGACTGTGTGATTCAGAAAATCTCACTGCTCTCTCCTTCTGTCCTCTGCTGTGTGTGTGTGTGTGTGTGTGTGTGCGCGTGCGCACGTGTTTCTGTATGTGCACGTGTGTGTGTGTGTGGGCATGGCCTTTCTGCAGATTTGAACGCTCAACCTCAAACCTCGACCTCCCCAGCCTCTGAACAGGAGAAAGAAGACGCAGCAAAGATGTTCAGCACCAAAAGGTCAGCACAATGTCACTTTTGATTGCTACTTATCCTTTCATGAAACACGGCAGAAATCTCAGGACATTCACATTGGCTTCTGCTGATAATGGCTGGCATTTCCAACCAGCAATGTTCCAACCACGTTTGTGAAACAACATTGATGTGCAGAAAAGTTGATTTGAAGTCACAATAGATAAATGGTTTGCTTCATAATCCAATGAATTGTCGAAAAGGAGACATGGCATCTTTGTGCATGTATCTTTTAAATTTATGTCTTCGGGAATATAAATTGATAAAACCTGCTTCAAAACATTAATGGGAAGTGCCTTCTTTATACAGGAAGTCTTGTTTACAGTCCTTCAAGGCTGTGTTTACATTGTGTATTTTTAATGCGGCTTGTAGGATCCTACAGTCTGGATAAATCATTTATTGGCATGGTTTGGCCCTCTGGATGTTTAATGCAGGTAGAAATGATCACATTTTTTAAACTCAATGTGGAAACGGTTCGTTCACAGCAAAATGTTCTTAATGTTGTAATATTTCCTGGTTTACATTCCGAACACTCTGTATATGATTTATATTTAAGTGGTTTTAATATTTGGGTGCATATTTCAAGATGTACATAAATATTCTAGAAAATTATTTTACCTGTAAATACCATATTTTTCTTGTACTGTATATTCATTGCTGTGCCTGCAGATACACTGTCAACATACATGCTTGTCAGTTCAGACACAAGGATAAGGCCATTCACATGTACAAATGTTGGTCAATTAATTTGGTTAATTACCTTACCAATGTCTCCATAATCATATTCATATTGTAAAATGTAGTTAAAATACAGTACCCACACAATCTGTACCTTCAAATGTAAAAACCATGACAAAAATGAATCATGCTGTTTCATCTGCTTTTTCAGTCATTTTTCACATGTTCACCTTTACATCACTGGCACAGACATTCAGAAACACCAAGCACTGACTTGTGTGTATTATTAGTAGTAGTATTTTACCAGCAGTATGGTAAAAATAAGAAGCACAGTTACTCTCAATTCAAGATTTGCTTTTGTCAAAGAGGACTCGCTACCTATTTTATGAACATTTTTATGTTTGCGTAGAAAGCCACTGATTGTCCCATGTCCTAGTTGTCTAGCAGGATGAGATTAGCAGGATGAGATATCCGATATAAAGTGATGTGTATGGCATTTCTGTTATTGGAAAGTGAGTGTTTGTAGAGGAAGATATTGTATTATTAATTGATTGGAGGGTGCTTTCATGATAGTGTATACATTTGTCTGTCTGCGTAGTGTGTGCGATAATCGTACGGTGGGTGAGAAGATGATTAAATCCAAGCCAGCTCTCCATCTTCAGGGAGCTGTGTCAGCACGCTTGATGACACGGACACGCTCAAAATGCTGCCATCTTGAAATTCAAAGACTCCAAAAGCTCATTCGTGTTTTTGCTGAATTGGAAACAAAGCATTTTTCTCCTGCCTAAACTGCTGAATGAAACACAAATGCAGAGGAAATCTGTTTATCTGTCAAAGCTTCCTATGCTGTTATGGCCGTGTCTGTGGTTTTTAATATTGTTTTTCCTCATGGGATCCCTCAAGGCAACACCACACACACACACACCTTCAAAGTGAATGAAATTAAATCTATTTCATTAAATTCTAATCTGTCAAACATTGTGATATGGTTTAATGGAATGAAGTGTGGAACAGGCATGGATTATAAATCCAAAGCATTATCATTTAATGCTTCTCACAGTGTTTCATCTCATAACATGGATCATTTCACATTTATGGATACACAATATCCACAGCTGGATTGTTTATATTTTTCCATGAGCCCATTAAAATGTAACTAGAGCAATGTTAAACACAAACCTTTTACTTCTGGATGAATACATTTATGAAGTGACGCACAACTCATTTAAACTTTACCCTTTTATGGATCTTTTTCATTACCATCATAAATCCACATCTATTAATGCTAGATTTACAGTCCTGTCTTTGTAAATTATATTTGGACAAAAATGGATGTTATGTCTACTCTCAAGCAACCAGGCCTCTCAAGCGCTTAAATTCTTTAGTGTTGAACCTGTGATTATAAAAATGAGAAAATGTAATTCGGTTAACCTCTAATACTGAGATTTAGCAACTTTTTGTTGGGATTTTAAAATAGAAATGAATACATAGTCGCATGTGTGACTCCGAAAATAATTTCAAAACAAATTACGTGTGGTTTTTCACATGATGTCACAACCTGAAATTGTTTTATTAATAAAGCCATTTCACTGCAAAATCTATTGGACTGTTTCGAAATTTATCTTTGATTCCATTTTTAAATATGTTTTGTTAGACCCTCAGTTGTTCATGTTACTTTTGGTGTTTGATCATTCCCTGTTATGTAAGTTGTTGAGGCAAAGTTTTACCCGTAGGAGTTGTTCAAAACTGTCAAAATAAGGACCAGGTAATAAGATGAAGTTATTCTTTAATACTCCAGATTTGGGAAAAAAACAACTTTTGCTGTCTTTCCGAAGTTGCTCTCTGTAGATGTTCATGTATCATACTATATGGTTCTCGGCTGTGCTTTCTATATCAGTATGGGTGTACTGGATAGAGATGAAGATGTAGCAGAATATTTTACACTGTTTTCCCTTGGATTATCAATTTTGGCTCTGTTAATTTTAGTCTTTGTTTTTGAAAGAATTCCAAATCACAGTTCATCTCCATGTATAGGCTCCGTAGAGGTGACATTTGTGCTTTCTGAAAACTTTGACAAATGCATTTCGATGTTTATAATTTGCACACTTGCATTGACTAAGTCGTACCCCAGATACTAAACCCCAAGGTTTAGTCCATTTTCTTTGTGGCCTATGGTGGTGATTGTTTTGATGGCTGTCACAAAACCTGATTAAGCTTCCTTCCTTGGTTGTCATCCGAAGTCCGGTCATACGCTCAAACTTCTCTCAGCAGTTTTCCGGGTAAGTGTCAGGACAGAAACAGAAAATGGCTGTCATGCCAGCAGCAGCAGTGACAGAGTTCTTGGAGACATGCTGTGAAGTTGTCATGACTGGACCAGTAATTGCTTTCAGTGGGAGCTGTAACAAAATTACCTCAATATGAGTTGTGCTCATTAGTGGAAAATGGTAGACCTGAAGAGGGTTTTGGCCAAATCTTTCTACAGCTTTTCCAGATTTAATCTGTCAGTGTGAATGTTCTGCTGTGTAAGTTGGCTGGGAAATGTGCTGCAGTGAGGAGAACCCATTATAATGATACATAGTAGAAAAGTAACTTCCTCCAGCAGCTGGTTGTTCTTGTTTAGCCGCACTGGATGACTCATCAAAAATAATCCAAAAAATAAAGTCAGTACCTTTATCATCACCTGTCAGGCTCCACAGCTCTCTGAGAAATGAGGACATCCTTGGCATACGCTTGGACCTCAATGATACGCCTGTATGTATGTGCATCTTCGCCCTTATCTATACAACAATCAATATGTCAGATTGTCATCGTGGCAGTTAAGCTTATAATGACAGACACGTAATTACAGTCTTAATTAGATATCAGATCTGACATTGACCCTCTTCTCTCCCTGACCTTCATAAGGAGTACTTAGATATCTGACTGTCTGAACTCTGAGCTGTTGATCGACATCGACGGGCCTTGCACATGATTACTTATGCATGCGGAGGAAAGAGAATGGTGTCTGGGGAGTAGAGTGCACACTGGGATGTGTTAACCCCCCGCGAAGTCCTGCTGATCCAATCATGATGAACAGGCTGCCCTTCTGACGCTCCACTCTGACTCTCCTTGGACCGACCTTGCAGACTTTTACCACAGTGTGGCTGTGACTGACTGCTTGAAAGACATGTATTGCAATACTTGCAACACCTTAATAATGTAATATGCATTAGATGAACTGTATGGGAATGATTTGGCGAGCCCTCACAGTTAAATTCAAGTACACATTCTTTGACATTTTTTGCGCACATTTATTTTGTGTATTTACATATCCACAGAAAACTTAATGGTAGATGATATAGTGTTAGTCAGTCAGTTTCCAGTGCCACAATACTAGAGTATAGAGTTGAAATAGACTAAGACAGCCACCAGATTTATGTGCAAGCCCATTGAAGAACAAGATCTTTGAATTTCATTTAAATGAAGTAGTATGAATGTTTGGCAGCAGATTAGGGTCTACCACAGAGGAGACAGATGAGATTTTCCATCAAAATTCACAATAGACCAGTATGCACCCGCACTTTTAAGTGTACTTCAAGAGCTCCTTTGCACGACTGTGCTATCAGCTATTGCTGCCTTCATATCCATTTAAAATGCAGCTGAATGCCGGACCCACTATTAGGGGTACTTTGCAAGTCATTGTGGGGGAACAAAACTACAGGCTGTTAGAGCCCTGATGGTCATGAATGCCAGTGTTTAGAACTGTCTGAAATCTTGATGGCTAATGAATTTAAAGCAAGTCTGGGACATAGGAAGTGACAGTGTCAATAATAGGGAGTGGAAATTGCTAATGTCTGCAGGAAAGAGATGGAAAACAGGCTTTTGCTGATGCAGGAAAGAGGAAGGCATCAAATGTCAAGGTACACATTAAATTTAGTGGATTATCACTATCCTAACTTGGGCGTGTCTGGATAAATATATCGGTGAGAACATCACATTTTTACCTTTTGTGCACCAGACAGTATTGTATCTAGAGCCATTCTGATATGCTAAATGTCACAGAAGTCACCTGCATATGTCTCAGGAGTTAAATTCCATCAGCATCTTTTCATTAACTGTAGAAATGTCACACTGTATTATCAGATTTATCTCTTATATTGCCTTGTCTCCTCTTACCATACAAGTCAGTTTCTCTGTATAATGAAAGTGTCTTACTTCTCTTATTGATCGAAGGCAGTATGAGTGATTCAAACACTCCATTGATTTTGCAGGCTATTTAAAGAGCGTTTGTGATTTTGGTGTGGAGATGAACGGAGCACTGGTCGATGATCAGCGGCCGGTGATATATCATGGCTCTCTGGCTCTTGCTGAGAACTGACACTGACCACTTGGCGTTACAGCCACTGGAACAGAACAGAATCCACATACAGAGTTGGAGATTTCTGTAGCAAGAATGAGACTCCCCTATATAGCTGGTGAGGATACAGAATATTTGTTACTGTATTTGTTTGTATCAAACCTTGTACAATATGTACTTTACCTGTTATCACTAAGATAAGCACAAGTACACAGTACCAGTACAAAAGTAGATTGGTGTTGGATGTCCTAAGCACATGACTTAGGACAGGCCGAACCACTTTCAGAAGAGACTGTCCTGCCTGTGTGGATGATAGCTGCTTGGCAGAAACCTAAAACAGCACCTCTGTTGTAGTCTGAAGTATGTGGGTGGGCAATGTGCTGACACAACCTTAGATTTCCATCCAAATGAAAATATTGGTATATATTTGATTTTTCAGACAGTTTTTTGTTTCCACACAATTCAGAACATTTTTCACTGTTCATGGGTAATAATGGCTTCAACAATCAAAAATATGACCCAGATATTACCTACATAACGTCTAGGCCACAAGTAGAATAGGGTTATAGTCCCTTTGACCTCAATACTATTTCTCTTTTCAGTACAAAGCTATTTCTGTTTTCAGTGTTGTCAAGTTGGTGGAGTTTGGACACAATTGGTATTTCTCGATTGAGGCTTATAAATTGTGTCAGAGGATGTAATCTCTAAAACCTTTGTTATTCCTGTGTCCTCTATCACCAAAATTGACCCGCAGTGCTCAGTGATGCATGGGTTCAATGGGCAAGAGTGCAATTAATCTGTTATGTATCTGTGTGTGTAATTTTTTTTTTTGACTCATTGTTTTTAATGTAAATAATGAATTGAAATGAAGGTATTATTTTGAAAGCCCTTATTGAAAGATC
>OMNV01003933.1:54857-77560 GCA_900303265.1 Brotula barbata
TGCTGTAGACACAACATCAATGTACACAAATATTTAAAAGGTCCCAGTTGTCTTTTTTGATATATAGCTATATTTACATTGTCTTTGTGATATTGTCCCACCCTTCTTCACATTTATGGCCCTTGGCAACACCTGTCACTCATTTTGATGAGCTGCCTACTACAACCTGCAGTTGTCCACCTCTGGCCTCTGGCTAGATTTGTAACTGCAAAGAAAAAGCAACAGAAATGATTTATGGTGTTTGCGGTTGGTGTTCATGTGGCTCACATTCGTTATTGCTTGTTGCGATTGTTGTTGCTGTTATGCCCTCGCAGCAAACCTTGATACACAATCACTGACAATGAAAACAACAAGATTAATTTATCAGGTATACCTTTCCAACTTAATACAATCATTACAACTGTCTTGCAATAAAACCTTCTCTGGTGAAAAATAGTCATTTTTCCTTGACTATAATGGTCATGGTGTTGTTTTGTATTGCATCATGTAGATTTTCGTGATTTTGTCTACCCCCCTGTACTTATATGAGAGGAATAGTTAAATTAGAAAAAGCTGTCGGTGTAATGTGATAGTTCTGCATATACAGTGCTGCACACGTTGTAGCTGAAACAGATCTACATAGTCTTGATCAGGTAAAACATGTTGCCTGGCATATCAGAAGGAAGTACAAAGGTTGAATGTCGGCGAGTAAAATAGGTGAAAGTGAGCCTCCAGGCCATGGGCACCAGCTAATTAAATTTTGATGCAGCTTTATTTGGAACTGTATTTTACAGGATTACATTTTACAGTCTCCATTTCCAACTTCAAAGGAGAGCTACCACCTATAGTGGGCATGTCAGGCATAGCTCCACCGCTTCTAGAATGAAAAGGTTCCCCACATATTACGCTTCTTGGGTTTTTCCCTCGTACCATTTAAGGCTTTCTAGAGATTTGTTTTAATCTAACTCATTTTGGTTTTGATCCTTTTCCCACTCTGCTCTGTTAATCCATGAAGTGAGATACACACTAAATTTGTATGTGGCTCTCTTGATTAGATTAGATAATGCTTTCGTCACTTATGGGCAGATGAGAGATAGAATGACCGGAAGGGTTTATAGAATTGTTGGCTTGCCATGCAAATGGCTTTGGATTTATGGTGGAGCGTAGTGACTGCAGAATATGCACTTAATGGGCTGCGTATGTTTGATGCTCCATTGATATTTCTGCTATGCTGTGTTTTGCAAAGTGGATATGCACAGAAACTGCAGCTCATTGGTTCCCTCCTACACATGTAGGAGAGAAAGCGGAGAGAAGACCACTTATACCTCTGCCAAGGTTGAAAAATCTTAGCCTATATCTTGAAGACTGGGCTGCGATTTATGTCTTACCTCTTAGTGAAATTTTTGGCTGTGGTGAGTTGCACATAATCTTTCTATTTTTGGTAGCACAGTGGTGCACAAGTATGCCAGTGTGGAAAATGCACTCTCACTGAGATATGAACATTTTATTATGATGGATATGATTATACTCAAACAAGAAATAAAGGAATAAAAGCTTTATTTATTATTTTACTGCTTCTGGCATTAAAATGACATTACTGAAGTCAATGTCACCAACCACCTGCAATTCTTTTACTATTCTTTTACTTGCTGCTACTGGTTGGATCGATAGAGAAAGTCACAACGAGAGGAACAACAATCACAACAATTTATCAAAACATAGCTGGAACTAGACCAAATTGCATCGATTGATGTAATAACTTAATGAAAATAACAACCAAAAAATTTAATGGGTTCCTCCTCAGGCTATGCCCCGCCTTTACACCAAGTTTCATGTAGTCCCAACAAGCCAACAGAAACAGTAAAGCATAGTACCCAACATCCAGGCCTTCACTGCATTCACTTAAAATGTATGGTAATTTAGAATATATACCGTAGGTTATGTGCTGTGTGCTGCATTCAAGGACAGTCAGCATTTTTTTTTAATCTTGTTTCCTTTTCTTTCATGTTTCACCTTTGTCTTTCATTCTCAGTGTCCTCCTCTCCCTTGTTCCTCTCTCCTTCCTCACTGCCTTGTTGGATGGTTGGTGGGTCAGCTTGGTGTAGCAGCCGGTGCCCCAGGAGATCACTGACCTGGGGTGAATGTTGAAAGAGAGTCAAATTAACGTTTTATTTCATTACTCACATGGAAACGGCTACAACGCCAGCAGATCTCAATGTCATCCAGAGGGTAAATAAACATTGTTCAACCACGGGGTAACCACAGCAACATTAACAGCTGTGTAGCAACACAGGAATGATTTTTTCCACACTAGAATGATACGAGGGGAGTCCTTGCAAACTAATTTACACCTCCAGCTGGTGTTTATTTAAAATTGTAAATCTATAGACACATCATATTTTTTTAGAGACCTGCAGCATCTTCCCCTGTCTCTGCTGTCTTTATCTGAGGTACACTGTCATGTAAACAGATTGGGCCATCAATAGGCAGAGATCAGCACAGGACCCTGACTGGATGTGTTTTCTAAGCACTGTGATTTACTATAGGGAGAATGTCAGTAAAAATGCAACTGCTGCTATTTTTGTCATGGCTTTTATCGTCATAGATCAACTCAATCCATGCATTTATATGGAAGGACAGACAAAACCGCACACCCACACAAAAACGTTTCAAACAGCCAGCAGTTAAGCATCTTACACGTATGCTACATGCGGGACTATCTCTTACTATTGTTGCATCTAACTCAATTTGCTGACTGCTGTGACATTTTTGTGATTATGGAAAAGTGCACTGGGCGAATTTATTGTGACAGGGTCTCTGCTTTTTTGATTAGTGTGCTCCAAGCTCAACCTTATCTAGCCGGAACCATAAAAACATGAATGTTTTTATATTCTGTTTCAAATGTGACATTGTCATATAAGGACAGCAATGTCACTTAAGGCCAGGAGGGGTTTTATGGAAATTATACTGCAGAACTTTTAATTTTGTAGGACAAAATTAATGCCGAGTCTGGCAAGGATGATAAAAACATCTTTCGCATTCTGTCTCATCCAAAAATGAAGAGGTGTCAGGAAGACTGATGAGTTAAGTATCTACTGGCAAAAAAGGCACAGATGGTCTGATCATACTGATCATACTTAATATCTAGTCACACTGATTGTTTGTTCTGTTTTTATTTTTGTTTTTCAAACCTTTTTATTACTAATAAGACTTGTTTTGGTCCATTTCCTGTTTAGTAGTGTATTACAACAATTATGCGATAGTTACATTTCCGAATGTGACATTGGACATAAATTCATGATTATGATATGAAACATGGCAGTGTCAGTAAAGTCTAATGAAATTAGTTGACTGAGAAATACTGTTTATAACTGCAGTGTGGATTTTTTACCCTGAGATTTGGTCGGCAATAATCAATTTTTGGTTTTGATGGCCTTCAAACACAACTAGACAATAACCAACCCTTATGTGGATGAATTTGACCCCGAACGGATATTTACTTGCATCAGTAGTGTTTTCAATGATGGTATCGTATTTGGCTTCTTTCATTTGGATATTATTACATTTACTTTACATGTTCCTTCCGCTACTGTCGACTTTACGCTCGGTAATATTGAAACTGATTTCACTGACTTAGAAACAGACAAAGCACAACATTTTCTGCTCTCTAAACAAGAGCAGATGTTGCTATGCTGGAAGAAACAGAAATATACCATTACAATCATATTAAAGAATAAACATTGTTGGGGCACCCTGGTGGCTCACCTGGTGGAGTACATGCCGTGTTTTGCAGCAGCACAGGTTCGATTCCAACCTGTAACCATTGCTAAATGTCATCCACTCTCTCTGCCCTGTCTTTCCTGTCTGCCTCACTATTCAACCTATCATAATGAAGCAGAAATGCCAAAAAAGATTAAATATTGTTGTAGATCTTTATATAATATTCTAGATAAAGGATAATAATGGATTGATTGAAAATTGAATGAACGTTACATTATGAAGCACATTAGCAGTACAACATCAAATAGGCCAACCTGAAAACAGAACTGTGTACTACGAGTGCCTCAAGTTCCATTCATCTCAAACCTCATCAGCCACCTTCCACTAACTAAAGACTAGAAGGAGAGTTAGACAGGAACTGGAAGTGGTGCACAGAAATCAGAGTATTGAGACACTTTCATTGTAAGCAGGTGTGTTACAACATAGGTGCCAGTTCTACTCATTTTACACATGGTTCACAGGAAGGCTAAGGTAGCAGCATCAACCTCATGCCAGCACTCATCAGCCTCCCACATGGAGCGGCTGCTTACTCCACTTACACTACTGTCTCCCTCCATCAGCCATCAAGTAGTGCGTAAAGTGTCCTGAAAAATCGTAGTGATTGGACATAGTGCTTCACTTTGACTAATTTCACTGCTGTCAAGCACCGTGAAAAAACAAGAGCATTCCCCCATATCTTACAGCTGGCTGAAGGTGGAGCAAAGTGTCAGCCCGTGTTATTGCTATTGTACCCCCGACACAGTTGGGGTGCGCCCATGGGTGTGTTGGTCTTATAATGAGGAGGTCAGGTAAAATGTTGGCGCACTGCTGTCATTTGGCTGCAGAATGCGTTTGCACTTTAGACACTGGGACACTTGTTAGACTGGGACACCGATTATCGCATTTCATGTAGACAGCTTAATTCATTAAGTGTGAGGAAAAAATTAAATAAAAATCAGACACTGATAATATTTAAATTTTTGCTTTTAATGGCCTTCAACCACAACTAGACAATAACCAACCTAGAATAAACCAACCCTTATGTGGATGAAATTGACCCTGAACGCATATTTACTTGCATAAGGGGTATTTTCAATGATGGTATCGTAATAGACTTTTCTTTCATTTGGATATTAATACATTTACTTTACATGTCCTTTCAGCTACCGTTGACTTACACTCGGCAATATTTAAACTGATTTCATTGGCTTAGAAACAGACAAAGCACAACATTTTCTGCTCTCGATACAAGAGAAGATGTTGCTATGCTGGGAGAAACAGAAATTTACCGTTACATTCATATTAAAGAATAAAGATTGGTGGAGTGCATGCCACATTTTGCAGCAGCACAGGTTCGATTCCGACCTGTGCCCTTTGCTGTATGTCATCCCCTGTCCTTCTTGTTTATCTGGATACTGTGTCAATCATAATAAAGCAGATATGCCATCAAAATGATCTTAAAAAAAGAATTGCAAGAAGAAAGGTGTTTCCTTCAGCCATGTACACCGAATAAAACTCTTTTTCACCTTGCCTGCTTCAGTCTCCAGACTGTGATCAGGAAGTCGAGTGGAGCTCAATTTACTGCTGCAGGGCAGATGTTATTGCAAACCCCAGGGTTAGCTCAGCCGTTGGCACAAAAAAACAAAGACAAAACAAACGTGCAGACTTGCTCATAGAACTGTCTTCCTGAGTCACTTATACTCACACTTGCGGTTTCTTAACAGGTGACACATTGCTCTTATCTCTGGCAACATCTTGAGTACAAATTACAGTCAGGAAAATAATTTTGTTCTTTTTTAAGAAACATGGACATACCAATATTTGATTTTCTTTCGAACAATATCTATAGATAAAAGTCACGTAATGGTACCAAAAAAACAAAATGATCATCTTTTAACCGCCGTGCACACCTCCTATGGAAATCAAACTTGTGCAGTCTCTATTTCAGTAGTCAGTATTTTGGCAAGAGCTACCTACAGGTTCCGTGATGACATTTTAGGATTTATGGAGACTTCTTTAAGCATCGTGCAATCTGCTCTTGGGCTGAGCTTGCTAGGGCGGCCTGACCTGGCCATGGTGGCAGTTGCTTTAAATGTGCTCCACTTGTACATATTTTGCCGAGAGTGGAGTGGCTGATATGTTATTGTAAGTGTTCTTTTTTTGACCCTTTTTAAACCACACTCATACGCATCTACAACCTTCTTTCTGAAGGTATCAGAGAGGTTTTTTGACCTCACCATGGCAATACCGCTGAGGTTTAAATAAGACAGCGAGGCGCCTCCAAAATCCTGTCTAATGATGTTCTAAACATTTGCACTTTATGTGGTGCATCTGATGGGTTAGTGGTTGGCACTGTTGCCTCGCAGCAAAAAGGTCATGTGTCCGAGTTCCAGGGTTGTTTGCATGTTTTCCTCTTGGTGCTCCGCTTTCCCCCACGCACAAAGACATGTGCGTAGGCTAATCACTCCTGCCATTGTCCTTGACGAAGGCAACGAGCGGAAGATCTGGAGCTGGTCCCCAGGCTCTAGTATGTGTGCATTTGCATGTGATTGCTGCCCGCTGTTCCTCATACTTGGGATGGGTTAAATGCAGAGAATTAATTTCCCTATGGGGATCAATAAAGTACCTTTGTCCTTTCTCTTCTTTTCTCTATTATTTGTGTACTTTGGAGTCACGAAATATCTTTGCCTTACAAATATTCCATCCACATAACGCTCAATTTTAAAGTTCAAGTGCAGCATCTCCAAATGATATCAGACAAATCTTCCCCATGCTTCAGAGTCATCTTAAAATAAACTGGCCTTTTCCCTCCATCTCCACTCTGGCTGCTGCAGAAATCAAATCACAGCTTTCCTCTTCCTTTGCCTGAGGTTGGGCACCAGCCTGTGACTCATCATAAAGAGAGATTTAAAAAAGGCTGTGGCACCCTGAACACCATGCACTCTGCATACATATAAAGACATTTTGCAGTAAAGCAAAGACATACAGGTCAAGGTCAGCAACTGTGGTCTGCATTGTGGTCACTTTGTAGTGTGAATGCAAATGAGGGAAGGCATAAAGAATCACACTATTGACGCATTATGGGGAATTATGAAAGTGTCAGAGATGCACTGAACAAACTATTGACTTGCTTAAAACATGTTGAAGGTTGGTTAGAGCTTAGGTAAATAGACAAGTTTCCTTAATTTTAGCAACTCAGTAACTATTTCTCCTTTTAATTAAGTTGTATTTGTGAATGGAAATTTTATTCACAGCTTGAAGTAATCAATAAATCGAATTGTACATTCCCTTAATAGTTTGAGACTTTCAGTCATTGGCCCATCGCCTAGTGACTGATGAGGATAGGCTACAGTCCCACACGAACTGAAACAGGACACATGGATGGATGGATGAATGAGCTTTTTATAAACGAATCAAATATGGACATTTGTCATTTTGTTTTTTTGTTTTTTTTATGGTGATTACAGTTTTTGATCCATAGCCCAGCAGATGTTGACTGAATCTAATCACATGAATTTCCCTCCTCTGACCAGTGTTCTGGGCTGGGCTCTGCTGTGTGATGGTGGTGATGTGTTTACAGTCTTACGGCACTGATTAAAGCACCGTGAAGGTTGTTTTGCACTGACAACAGATAAATTAAAAGGGGAAGGTGACATAGAGCCTGTGAGCAGCAGCTTTACCACTTAAGTCACTGGAGGCATGAGTCAGCAACAGCTGTCTGCTCACCTTTTATTATTATGTCAGTTAGGACTAGTATGTTGCAAAGGCACATGCAATGCAAGGGCTGTAAATTCTAGAAATCCTGAATAGTATCATTTCCACAAAAAAAAAAAAACATCACACAGACTTGTAAATGTATGTCTAAAATGGAATAAAAATTTATTGTACTCATTCACAACTACAACAATTGGCATCTTTTTTTGTCAAAAAAAAATAAATGTAACACAAATTTTCCATGATGACAGCAATTCTGGCTCCTTTGTGTTTTGCAGTCTCCATACTATTATCAGTTTTCTCACCTGTGTGCAAAACAAACAGACACGTGCACAGACAGACATCTGTTGGTAGATGTGAGTCGTGACGTAACCCCACTGATCAAGTCTTCTTCGGATGCAGGAGGGGAAGGAGGAAGAGGACAGAGACATGGGCATGCCAGCATCATATATTAATCTTCACTCTGCTTGGCCTGTGGAAAATTGAGACATCTATATTTGATGTCCTGTCTATGTTTTTCATGCAAAAAGCTCTTCTGATTTTTGTGGAGACCGTCCCAGCTGCCCTGCCATGCAAATCATCCGTTTCTAATAGAGCAGTCTCAGTGATAGGCCTTAAAGTGTGGTTCTAAGAAATGCATGCATTTCATTTAAAATGCATGTAAAGCAATAACTGGCCAGCACCGGTGAAGTCGTAAATTAAAATGTCCATGTGGCGACGTAGTTTTGCTAATTATTCTAACCAACATATTGCTGGAGCACATACGTAATAGAGTGATTGTCTGCGTTAATGGAGCATCACTTACTAATGTGACAGCTTCATATGGGTATGAATGTTCAGTTCCAGATACCCTGATATAGAGCCTTTTCCTCTCCTTAGCTGTATACATGAACTCATTGTGCATGCTTGATTGCACACATAAATTGCCTCTAGTTTGCTTTGTTTGTAATACGCCATTTCAGAGTCCCAACAGCATCTGTCTGTTCTTCACAATATTTTGAAGCATGTGTTATGGTGGCACAGAGCTAAGTAACGTAGCTCTGTTGTCCCACTCCCTAGCTACATTTTCCAGCTCCTCCTAAGCTATCCTGCGGCATTTTCATGACAAAAGTGATATGTAAACCCTCCAGCATTTTCCCTGGTGGTGGTACCCAAAGTTCATGGTGGCACCCAGGAGGCATCTTCATCAAATAACCAAACTACCGCTGGCGCATTTCAGTGCAAAGGAGCAGTTGTTGTGTCTAATGGTTTAAGCTTCTCAAGAGTCCCGGCAACTTATTAACTCAAACTTATTTTGGCCACTCATATCTATGTTTACCTCAGTAGTGACAGCAATAGTAAATTCCTATCAATTACTTCTGTGAGTTGCATCCTTTTTGAAGGCTTCATGTTGTGCAAGAGGAAACCCAAGAGCCCAAGATTTTTACATGATTTTATTTTATAATGAACCTCAGAAAATTCATCATGAAAAAAGAAAATCGTATCCTGTTTCACCTCGACCAATGACTAATGAATTACTAAAATCCTTCTCTTTTGACGGATAAATTTCCAAATCAATAAACCCGGGTATCATTATAGTAATATGGCACTGCAGTTGATAGGTTGGTTTAAAGCCTCTATAGCAGTTAGAACTCACTTCAATTTAGCCTATGATGAGTACTTTCTTTAGTACTCCAGTACGTGTTGTTGGTCACACCACGTTTCTCTAGATCCTATCCACCCACCATAGAAAAGCTGCTTAAACATAGACGGGAAATTGTAGACGTCATACCTGGCTGTCTGTTTTGGGCGGCTGATTAGTGAGCTCAACAGAGACTCCGAGCAGTGAATGAATCACACAATTTCATCTCGTCTGTGTCATGCATCATTTTGTTTTCTACTGCTGCACTCACCCACATAAACTTTAGCAGCTATTGTCTGTGTTGTAATTATCTGTGCCTGCTCACTTTGTTGAAATGAATTGTTGTTAATAGTCTGCAGAGCACGTCCTGTTGTTCACCGTGAAACAAAATGAAGTACTGTCGTAATGAAAGAAAACCCAACAGAGTGAACACTGGATAAGTACGTGTGTGTCTGCACGTGTTTGTGTGCGTGTGTAATCTGTATGTATGTATATGTGTTTATACATGTATAAATTTGTGTGTTGAGAGATTAACACCTTAAAAATGTCAGTGGACTTTCTCATAGGAGTTGAAAGCCACACTAAATAATTGCATCCATGTTAACAATGTAAAAATAGCTCAGTGTCCATCTTCAATCCTGGCCACTTTATAATCGCCCACACATAATCTTTGTGTTGCTGACAGCTGCTCTAACAAGGCCTGATAAATGATGTGTTATCCGACCCTGCAATGGAGAGCAAGGAACCAACCCTGAAAGCAACGCGTTGAAACCAACAGTACTCTTATCACCGCTGCTATTAGAGGGACATTTTTCTCTAAAACAAAGTTGATTTATTATGCGTGTTGCCTCACGCATGCCTTATAACTGAAAACGACCTTGAGCATCATGGGATCCAAAGTACACTTTTAATTAGTTGATTTTTGTAATTCTTCAAAAGAAATCATATTCAAATTATAATTAGAGATTTTATGAAATATTTTAAAAACAAATTTGCTTGGTTTTTCTTTTTATTTGGAGCAGTCATAAAACTGTATGCGTCAGATATGTGGCTAAGTACTGATCATTTCCCCAACTTCCTGTAATGCCCTGACCCAGGAACATCTTAAGTACTCTATCTAAGACACAAGAATGAACCAAAATGTTGACACAAGCTGAGTTCAGATGTGGTCCATAACAATCCTGTACACGTGTAGCCTACACACTTAGGCAACTCTGGGCAAAATTCGAGGCAACTCATCCTTTCCAATTCATGTAGGCGGTATTTGAAATGCAATGTTTACATCCACAGCAAAAGTTCCATATTAGTCTGGCAAAGACCACGAGTCAGACCATGATGTTATTATGTAAACACTAGACTATTTGGACACCGAGTGGACATGTAAAAGCATAGATTGCACCATAACTCACAATCTGTTTTCACAGCAATTTATGACACTTCCTCATACCATATGTTCAGTGAAGATGCCTCCAGCTTAAACATAAGTCCATGCCCTTGTAATGTAACACAACTTTAATTTCTCTTGTAAGCGAGCTTGTGAGGTAGCCAGCAGTTAGGCAGAACAGTAGGAGCAGCTACTGTCCTGTCTCCTCTCAAAAGGACTATGTATAGACAGACAGACAGACACTTGATTAAGCCCCCTAGTCTGACATACTGTGGTCTTCCCGTCAAGTAGTCCATAATCCATGTCACCAGATGTGTGTGTCCACCCTCATCTTTGTCAGCTTGTCTCTCAGTAAGGAGGGCTTGATGGTATTAAAGGCGCTGGGAAAAAAAAACAAAAAAAAACATGATTTTCACAGAGTCGCTCTCCTTGTCCAGATGAGAGTGAGCCCTGTGTAACAGATAGAGGATGGCATCATCCACACCCTCCTTGTCCTAGTAACCAAACTGTAGTGGGTCTAGAGCATGGCAGACCTGGGGTTTGAGGAGGTGGAGCAGCAGCCGTTCCACATTCTTCATGATATGCGAGGTCAGGGCAACTGGCCTGAAGTCCTCCGGTTCCTAGGGTGCTTCTTCTTAGGGACTGGTACGAGACACGATGTCTTCCACAGTGCCAGGACCCTCCCTAGATGCAGGCTCAGGTTGAACACGTACTGAAGCCCCCCCAGTTCAGCAGCACAGGCCTTGAGCATCCTAGGACACCCCCCATCTGGGCCAGCTGCTTTTCTGGGACGGAGCCTCTTCAGCACTCCATTCACCTGAACCTGATAGTTGAGGAAAGGGGAGTCCGTTGTTTGAGGTGATAGTGTGGAGGAGGAGTGTTAGGGTTGGGGTATATGTGGGGGTGGTGAGTGGGGTTCTAGAGGTCAGAAGTGGTAGTGATGGTGGGGGTGTGGGAGATGGAGTGTGAGTGATGTTGCTGGGTGGACAGTTTGTCAAACCTGTTGAAAAAGTGGTTAAACTGGTTTGCTCTCCCAGCATCCTCCATCGCAGTAAGGCTACTCCGCTTTTGCAGCCCTTGATGGTTTTCATCCCTCATGTTGTTGTCCTTATGCTTCACCTCCACTCTCCTGCTGTAGGACTCCTTTGCATCTCGTAGTCGGACCTTGAGTTCCGACTACGAGCACACGCTTCAACTTAACCCGGTCTCTTTTCTTGGACGCCCTCTTTTTTTGATTGAGGATGTTCTTGATATCGCTGGTAATCCAGGAATCCAAGGCTTGTTTTCTTGTAAACAAATGTATATGCAATGCTCATTGCTTGAACATTATGTGTATTCTAAAGATCTAACAAACATGTCAATGCATTGTCAATCTTTTTTTTTTTTTGACATTTATTTGCAAATCCAATTGTGTAAAACCTTTGGTGCCCATGTACAGCTAGTCTCTTATTGCAGGTGAATCACTTTGCATATCTATTAATTGTTTTTGCATCTACACTGCAACACTTTTAGGTAGCACTGCAGCGGTTGAAATGTGTGCATTTGCGTCTTTGTGTCGGTAGAAGTGATTATGACTTAGACTGAGAAGCTGCTGCAGGATGTTTATTAGAGGAGATAACGATGGTTTGCAAAGTTTAGATGCTGATCTGTATCTGCATTTTTGCATTTTTCATTCTGTAACAGTTTAAGACACTGTTTTTTAACCAAGAAAGACCAGATAGATGATGTACTGCAGTACTCTATAGTACCATATGGATGTGAAAAAGTGTCTGCTGGTAGAACATGATCTGTACATGCTTGAGTTTCCATTAGATCACTTAGTGGTTGCTGCCAGAATAGATAGCAGCGTGGTCGTGAAAGACAGCTTGTGACTGCAGGTCCCGGTCTAAGTGTGCTCACTGCTGTTTGTCCTCAGGTTATCTTGGGTTCAATGTCATGAAATGGCAGTGGAAACATACAAGATCCAAAATGTCATGACCCGCTCTTGTCATTCTGTCAGAACAAGATAAGATCAAAGTTAATCATCTGTGGTATTGAGCTTTCCTCAGCTCTTTATCAAAGGATCATGACAAGATCAGAAAGTAGGCTGATGAAAAATTTAAGCGTGAGGTAGACGCACGCTCCCATAAATGTTGTTGATGTGGAAATTTGCATGGATTTTACATAAGTTGCCATCCAACATAAAATAACCATTATGTTACAAATGTGAATCACTTATGAAAGTGGTCATTTTTGCTGTCGGCTATGCATTTTGATTCATTTTGCTTGGCTTCCTCTAAGGTGGTCAGGAATTTATTCTTTTTTTGTTGCCAATGTAAATGCTAAATTAGATCTTGCTAACAAATAAAATAGCAACATATCAGTGTTTATTAAAATATTGTAATAAAATGATATGTTAGAATTTTAATCACCTCATTGGCTAAAGTATATCCACACTTGTCCATATAGGCCACACCCATTTCAGCCTAGTAGAGCAGGGCTAATATACTGTATAGGTGAATATACTTTACAAGCTGTTTGTATTTAAATTCTTCGAGGACTGAACTTAACAGACAATACAGTTTTAGAACTCCTGTAGCCAAACCGTCTGATTGAAAACATCTGGAGACAGCAGATCCCTGCACTGTCTTGTCATTTACTGAAAATCATCTGCCAGGCCAAATGTCTTCCCCATGAGACACAACTAAAAGAACGCTCCTCATTGAGACTTGTTATCCTTGAAACATTTGACATTTGAAACTAACATAATTCAGCGTAGCTATCTGAGTTGCATAATATCCACTCGCAGACTGAAAGCCCAAGGACACTGGCCCACAATTATCATGAAGGGTCATTTAGTGTAGCTGAATACGCAGCATCCACTCTTTGCCATACATAATTCAGGAGGAAAGGCTAACGGGTAGAATATATTTTCTTGTAGAATCCGTTGCTATGCAGACATAATATAATTTATTCCACTGTTCCTTTTGAATTTTATCAAATTATATTAAATTAATTTCTAGTTAAGTAGTAGCTGTTGCATTTGGGGCGAACATCTGAAGTGTATACAGCAGAATCATTGGGGTTAAATTTTCTGTAGTAGGCACCACACCAGAAAAATGCCTGCCTTGAAAGC
Source organism: Brotula barbata (assembly GCA_900303265.1). Lineage (NCBI taxonomy): Eukaryota > Metazoa > Chordata > Actinopteri > Ophidiiformes > Ophidiidae > Brotula > Brotula barbata. The sequence goes on from OMNV01003933.1 coordinate 68,430, forward strand.
TTGCAGGGCTATTTAGCCCATTGTGTTTCCATTTACAGACTATTTGACATTAACCAAAATTGAAGCTGAAAATACGTGACTGTTCATTTCTGACTACTCTGTAGATGTGGGTGCTATATAGTGTAAAGGTGCCGTAAATGTCAAAGCAAATCATACTTTTTGCATTGTCAGCGTGAGGGCACATGCAGTATTGTCTCGTGTGTGTGCTCTATGTGATGAGCAGAACCACATTGTCATTGAGCATCTTCTGTTATGGCTGTCCACCAGCTGCAAAGCAAAGAGACAGAGGGCACTATTTTTCGAAAAGTCTGGTGCTGCGGCCTGCTCTTTGAGGTGTGGCCAAGTTCATTTTAAGCGTCGTATTTTCGGCGTAAAATGAGGCGTAGGTTGCAGAAAGGTAGGATTTAGGCTCCTAATTAGTCATGGGCATGTTTTTGGCCGTACATAATTTTAACCCATGTACATGAACATGTATTTTTAACCCATTAATCTTAATCTTAATCTTAATCTGCCATTCCCTTTAGCAGCCTGGTGCATGCGGACGTAGGTTGCTATTTAGATTTCAACAGATGGAATCCCGAAGGTCATTAAAAAGGCAGAAGGGTAGGGTATTGCTTACTATCTGATCTGCGCTGCATAATTTCAGACACCACTTCCAATGTGGGTATTTTGTGTCTATTGGCATCTGTCAATGAAAGGAGTCAGCTCAATGCGTTATGTGAGGCACATTTACTTACATGGAGATCGCTCTCAGAGCTGGGCGAGGTTCCCCAGAAATGGCTCGTCCAGTGTTTTGTGTCAAATATTAAAATGTGACACAAGAACACAAGACACAACATTGGAATACAAAGATGTGAAATATAACACCCAACTCAGAGTGTGACTTGGGACTCAGGCGGACTATTTTTTCCACACATACTGAATTAAACTGTCTAAATTAAATGCAATAATCTGCCTTCTGTGTCTAACAAGCACAGTGCTTGTGTGTTATGAACACGAATATGTAAAGTGCATCTGAATATTGCTATCTTTTAATTGCAGAAGAACACAGTAAAACACAACACAATAAAAGACGTGCTAGTGTTAGACGTGCTTTGAGTCAGTCTACTGTGCAAACGCATTCTGCTGCACCATGCTGCCAACAATTTGCATAACCAATCCTCATTATTTGACCAACACACCCATAGGTGCACAAATGAGCGCAAGTGTATTTACTACTTGCAGAACTTGGGTGGTTGGCGTGAAAATGACAACTCCGTCGCGGCAAAGACACTTGCCCTAACACTTTGCTCCATCTTGTGTAGGCTGTAAGATATGGAGGAAAGAGTCATTTGTCGTGGTGGTGGGTCACTGTCTCATGAGCATCCTCAACCTCCACTTTTATCATTGAAGATGTGTTAGTCTCATCTTTAATTTCAGGTGGTGTCATCTTCACTGTTACAACACAAAATGACAATGGTGAAGTCAGCATCAACCAACACAACATTTCTCCAATCAAAACACAAAGCAAATACGCTCAGCCTTGATAAATAATGAACAGTGTACTGCAAATATTTGCTTGGTGTTGCTTACATATACAACAGAATGGAGGGTTGTTGTAATGGATTAACCTGGTTTTCCATAACGATGTAAGCCCCATCTAAATATAATTTTGACAAGATTAATGTCTGGCCTGATGATGAATTTTGATGCAGCTTAAAACTATTTATGTAACACTCCCCCCCTTGGCCTTTCTGATTAAAAGCCCATTCGCTGCTGTTCCCTTGTCAGAGATATTACTCAGTGCATGAGAGGGTGGGGCAAGTGGTTGGAGTAATGGTAGAGGGGAGGAGAGAGATGGAGCTTTCGCTCTTTGCATTCCATTTACCAGTAAAAAAAAATACTTTAAAGGATACAGATTCCCATGTTCCAATTTTCACTTGGACTCCACTTCTGTACTCATTTGAGTGAAAACAGTTCTTGGTGATCTATCTTTATGGCTCCTCCAAATGCCTGCTTTTTTTCCAGTAGCCCTTGGCTGGCAAGTACTGCAAGCACCACAAAACTGCTGCCTACTGCCTACTCACTTTCCATGTACGTGTGTTACATATTAGCCTACAAAGTTTTACAGCTTTTACAATTTTCAACACACTCCTTTGCTGTATTATTCTATACAAACAAGGGAATATAAGGCAAACACTTGAAAACATAGGTAAGCAGAAAAAAGTGTACCAAATGAGAATAAAATGCAAGAAAAATGCAAGTGTGATGACCATCCAAATGTGATTAATTACCCAGATATATCATATTTATAAACAAAGTTAAAACTATTTAGGCATTTCACTGTAATGACAAAATGTTTGCTTAGCCACGATATCAATCACTGTATTCATTTTAATATATGATATTACATATGTTGTCATTTTTACTGCTCATTACTTGTCAGAACTGTGTCTGTGAAATGAGACAGCTTTATTACAGGCCTGTAAAGGAACAAGCCTATCTAAATGGAGCCATCTGTCCCTCTAAGGACCAAATGGCTACATCGCTGTTTAGTTTGTTTACCAAATAAAGCATCTGAACAAGAAAGAGGGATGACAGTAGATGTAGTTTCTGAGTTGAACTAAAACTCACAAAAGCAGAGTGTTCCTGGCAAGTCATGTTAGAATATTTCTCCGGTAATTGAAAGTAATGTGCAGTTATCATTTTGTACTGGTGATCAACTTGACATCTCACTGATTCAGGAAATTCAGTAACTGGTTAAAGTCCGCTTCATCATACTTAATCTGGGATAAACTATCCCTTAGCACCAGTAACCGTTTTAATGCTTTGACAGCATTACATTTGCTCTTTAGTTCAATTATTGGTCGATTTCTGCTACCAGCATCTGAGGCACACAGCTTTTTTTTTTTTTTTATATCCAGGCAGGTAGATTGGTATCAGTCCCACAATGCCTGTCTTTTATGAAACCATTACAGTGCTGCTTCCATTTTTTTGTATTCTCTACCCAGGTATGATATGTACTGAACAACTCAAAACAGGCTAGAATACAGATGGGCGATGTTCCTCACTGAAATATCTCTGGGTGAGAGAGGTGTTTCTCATGAAGACGGGGAACTGAGATTGTCCCTGTGTCTTCATTCTGCTCTCTGTGGCAGGTTTTTACTCTGACAAGAGTGTTTAAGTCAGCTATAAAAACTGCTGAGCCGTATGATCCTCTTAACAGGCCAGCGAAGGCCAGCATAAAGATAGTGGAGTTAATTTGTAAGGAAGAAAGGTTTTACCATCCGTTCTTGCTGTACTTACAGAACATGTATTTGCTGTTTAGTGTCATACTATCAGTGAAATAAATGTACATATAATATAAGACAGAAGCAGCTGATTGATTACTTTGTCACTAATTATAACAATAATTTAAGGAGACTGATTAAGCTTTTCAATCTGTACAACAAGCGTTCAATAAAAGCTATTTTTTTGATACATTTTCATATTTTTCCCCTGGCAAGTAAAGTGAGTGTAATGAAGGTCCTTGTCATTACTGATGTTTGTATTACTAGCATTTTATAGCACCATTTGTGTCAGCAATTCTTAAAAGAAATAAGGCCCAAACATTTAGGGTTGACTGATTTTTATTGAAAAGGTATTAACGATGTGTGCTTTGCAGAGTTTAGCAGCTGCCTGTCAGCTGAAATTGATTGAAGGCCAGCCCTGTAGAGACAAATATTCGCATACAGTGTGGCGTGTTTGGTTAGCTCAACAGGTGCTCATTGTGCAGTGTAGTGAAGTGTAGTGCAGTGTTAACTGTTGTTTGATTGTGTCCATGTTTGTGGTCAGTTCACTATCTTCTGTTGTGTCTCATCTCCTGGGGGATTTGGGGAAAAGAGTCCCCTGGGCATCCTTATAATGTGATAGAGGTCGAGGGTGTGGCCAATGGCAGGGTGTATAAGGCTGTCAGTTTCCATCAAGCACGGTTGCTGTCAGGACCACATGCTGCCCGTGATCCACAGTAATTCATGAAAAAATTATGTATGTTCGCTACTATGTCTTCTTTGTGGGTGGAAAAAAACCCTGGTTGGACTGCATCGAATCTTTGCCTCAAATTTCCTGCTTTAAAGTCCAGTCGCTACACAGTCATTATGACAGTGAGCATACAAAACAGATCACAAAGCTTTAATCCTGGAAAACATCATGTATTTCTGTGAGCTCACTTATCTTTACTCTCTCTGGAACTAGAAGTACAGCATCAGCATACCTCACAAAATGTTCTGAATACATCTAACAAAATATCAGAACATCACAGATTTTTCCAAATCTGTGCGTGTGTTACATGACGTCAATTTTGATATTATTGTAAAATCTTAATGCACTGTGATTTTTTTGTCAGTAGGCCTTGTAGAAGCCCATGCAAATTATGATGAACCACCTTGCAGACAAATCAAGCTGCCCTGAACCGGCCCAAACCCTCAGTTTTTGATTAGGCCTTAACTTCTATAAAATATTCATGTCAACCAGGTTAGGCTTGATGCAAAGACCCCATACAGAGTGCACAGTGAGACTCCAGTACATGTGTGTACTACTGAGTGTGGATTTTCTGTTTATGTATTTATTTATTTTGAGTAAAGGCAGACAAGTCTATTTAATATGCCTTCCGTGAAGGATTGAGTCATTTATCACGTAAAAAGTGTTGGTCTTTGTTTGGTGAAGCTTTTCTTACTGTTTTTATTCACTTAATGTATAAAAATTTAACCATATGTGGTAAGGTTAATGATACATTTTGCCCTAAGCCATGGAAGCACCAAAAATATTAAAATTTCTGTGTTTCAGTAAAGAATGTAACCTGGTCAGTTGAGAAACACATTATTGTAGTGAGTGGATGTCACAACATCATGTAGTGGAGGTTTCAAACTAGATGCACCCTTGAAATCTTTTCATTTACAGAACATTATCACAGGTTCATTTCCTCAAGCTCAGCAGCTAAGCTTGTTTGGTGTAAATGTGAAAGATGTCAGTCAGTAATTATGAATTGCTGTGGGAGTCATGATTGAGCAGTTCTGTCTTTGTCACGCCAGAGGTGCTATCGAGTTTCCATGGCAATGATAGATGGATGAGGAAGCGAGTGAAATGTTCAAAGCATTTATTATTGCTCTTTCCTTTTCAGAGGGGAGACTGCTCCTTAGACCTATTTGTTGGATTCTTCATGCTGAAAGGCTTTGATTCCTACATTATAACATGCTATGTGTTACGCCTCTAAGCATTCATAATGTGATAGGACAGCATGCTCAAGGCTAGTCTTTTTTCTTTCTTTTTTTTTTTTTTAAAGACCCTCACATATAAATACTGTCATAATAAGAGTGCTGAAGTAGGATCTCTATATATTCTGTAAATACATATAGTTTAAATTGCTTTATATTCATCCTCAGGACTTTGTGCTTTCATATTATATAGACCCTAGTAAAGCTATGTATTGGTGGATAGGGGGCAGTAGAAGTATGGCTACTAATCCAGTTCCCCAGCATGGTATTGGAATGGCAGAGATTGGAGTTCCCACTATCCCCGCTTATGATGTGGAATTGTGGCTAAAGCAGAGGGGAATATTAAGAAATTTGGGTCAGATGTGGCCTGCAGGAAAGGAGCTGTCAATCAAGAACAGGGTTGCACATTGGCTGCAGTGTCAGGGAGGCGGCATGCACGCTGGCATCAGACGTGCACAATACTGGGGAGATTGCTATGTGCATTACCTCCAGCACGACTTAATTTTCCTTTTCACTTTCAATTTGAAGGAGTAAAAATGCATGTGGGATGCACATTTGTGTGTATGCATTAAAATCCATACACACACACAATAGTCTGTGTGTCACATGGTAAATCCTTCCTCTTTTCCTGAATGCATTTTTCTTTACATTTTTTTTTCAACTGGAGCCAGTTAGTATCTAAATTCTGTACAATTTTGTACAATTCTACCACTTTTTCTAATGCTTGAACGAAATATGGACCCTCATGACACCCTTTTAATAATTAAAGCCCATCTAGATCACTCCCTATACCGTGTCGCAGATAGAATCCAGATAATACACTCTCAGCTCAGCTCCTACTGATGACGTCTCTGCTTAGTTCCCATTACATTAAAGTAGGCGCTAATGCATTGAAGGGACACACACACACGCTGTCGGCCTGAGTTCTTGTGCCCAGTCAGAGCAAGCATTACACAGAAGAGCAGAGACACAGTGACTCATCACCAGATGGCTGAGTGTGGCGCAGCTTCACCACTAGGATCCCGTATGCTTTTACCACCTGGAACAAATCAAAGTGTGCACCCCTGGAGCCCACACACCCAGGGAGACATAGCAAGGACCAGTGCATAACTTATAGTATCTCCCGTCCACCCTAGACCTAAACATGGGACATGTTTACACAGTCGGCTATAATTGTCTTTGTGTCTCTCTTTCTGGCTTTGACAGTTTCTCCGTCCTTCCTGTCCATCCGGACATTTTTGTCTGTCATCCCATATATTGTACCTCCCCAACCACTTGCTTCTCCTCCCCTCCTATCAAGTCTTGGCTCAGACATCAGTATCATACTCAAATCTGCTTGGCCAGCTGAAGCCTCTTCCTCCTCCTGCTCCTCCTCCTACCATCCTGTCTGTGTCTCAGCTTGTCTGCATTATATTGGACAAATGAATTAGCACAGTGCCCCACTCCTCTAATGAGGACAAGGTCACATGACATGCCTTTTCCTATGCTTAAGTTAAGCAGTTTGAGCGATCGATGCCATTATCTCCTTTGCACAAGAGTCAATGGAACCAGTTCAGCAAACTGCTGGGTATGTACCAACTCTTTTTGCTGGGTTTTCTGTTTTACCTGGAAGCCATTTCACTCTCTAATGGGCTTTAAAAAGTGGCTTTATTTTAAATAGATCTTTGTTTGGAAGGGGAAAAAAAGCTATAATGAAAGAAACCAGCAAGTATAATCACATCTTTAGCTGTCCAAATCGAAATAACAGTAGAGGAATGATTGTCTCAGAGTCTATTTGTTGTGTTTCAGCAATTTATCAGGTAAATCAAATGAGTAGGAAGAAGGGGGCTTTTTCTGGTTAGAGCTTCTCCCAAAGCTTTGGTCTTTAATGGGATTTGGGAGAAAACAGCCAGGTGATACGATGCTTAGTTGATGAAGAAAGAATTTGTTAGCTTTAAAACAACCCCGAACCCTTTCTGTAACTGTTATGAGAAGAGCTTTTAATCAGTTCTGTTTGGGGACTGGCAATAAAAGCTATATTTTGAAATGAATAGACATAATGGACAGCACTGTCTGTGTCTCCCTAGGGACCAGAATGGAGAGATTGTGAAGGAAACAAATGGTTTGTCAGGGATGTGTTTGAAGGCATCCATTAAGAGCAGGTAATTTAATAGGCCACGTAAAATATCTGTTTTTTGACACAAGATAGTATAGTCATCGCTGGAAGCTGCAGTCTGGCAAGAAAATGATAATTGGAGCATGTACTGTTTGTTGTGGGCCCTTGGTACCACAAGGTGGTCCAAAAAGGAGGACACAGTGCTAAGAAACAGATAAATGAACATTTTGTGCACGGTGACATTGAAGAACATGGGATACAAATTGTGCTATTCAACTTGTGCTGCACACTGCAGAAACTGAAAGCGAGGATGAAAGGCCCCAACACTCACAGAGCGCTCAACCTCAAAGAAGAGTAACATAAATATCTGTCAGTTTTTGTAATGCTGCGATGATAAAGATCAAAAGTTTGTCATGTACGTATTTATTTTCACAGGCTAAGTAGCGCTTTCCATCACAAACAAACTGAAGATCATGTGTGAAGTCAACTGAGCCCACATTTGCAGTGAATATGTGTTCTTACAGAGCAAGTTGATATGAAGCACATGTGGGTGTAGCTGTTTAATTGGCAGTTAAGAAAGATGCCTAAAAATCAAATGTACATGTGTTTCAAATATGACAAACGATGGATCCTTTATTGATGTGACGTTTAAGGTCTGTACTCAGTGACCCGGTATTATGATAAGTATGTATGTACAAATACACAGATAGTTTTCTGTCCATACCTTAGTTAAGACAGACCTTGACAGAACAATTAACTGAGCACTCTGGGCATAATACTTATCTTCTTTACTGTTCCTTTAATCCACTTTATTCAAAAAGTGGATTTGGTGCTGTCCCAGATTGACCTACGGATGAAACTTTTGAGAGGACAAGCAAAGGAAGAGGATTGAAGAGAAGAAGGCAAACGTTAGAAGCACGCAAACATGACATGAATTAATCTGTAGTGTTAACTGTGACACTTCCGCTTCTCACAGCTCATCTTCATCATTTAACCATTTGGCTGAATAGCACCATCTGTTCTAGTGACAGGGACTTCATCTTAAGAAAGAGAGATTTTATATATTTGTGTTATATGCTGTATGTACACTGCAAAACAGTATTTACAGTACATACTTATACAGTTAACGGCAGAATACATGTTTAATTGAACAGGCAGAGAGGTAGAAATGATAAAATATTCAGCTATGAATTGTACTGTATGTTTAATATAAAACATGAATTTGTAAGGACTTAGCCCCATATAGGCTCTGTGGGCATGTGTGAGTGTCTTGTTATGAGACTGAAACATCCTTGTATGAATGTGTGTATGTGAAGGTGAGCTGGGTTCACACCTTCAAAGTCTCATGTGGTAGCCCCATTTCACATATAGACCCCAGGCAACGGTGTGTGTGTGTGTGTGTGCAGTTAGCACTTCGGGTGTCTTAGTGCACTAACATTTAATTATGGCAAATATCCTGCTGCCAAGGTTATATAAACTAGATAATTGCAATTCACGATTAACAAAATACAATTTTCAGGAATAAATGTCAGTCATATAGTGTGTGGCTGCTTTTATGCACAGTCACGCTCTTTCATCATGGGAATCGGTGTAGTAAATTATGCCGTAAATAAATCTGTGATTGTAGAAGCTACTTCAATTCACTTATTCTATGTTGCACTGTTTACTCCCGTGTTCTCCCATGATAGCTGTGGATTTCCTTGCCGTACAATTAATTTTCTCCCTGCTTAGTCAGAACTATTTTTATGTAAACAGCAAACAGTGGGAGCAAGATATTATTTAGAATTAACACAGTACGCAAGAGC